>CBVK0102874323.1:0-25598 GCA_900067695.1 Picea abies | reverse complement strand
TCTTCCGATCTCACGGACTACCTCAGCCTCTTGTTCGAAGTGCGCCACCTCCTCGCGGACCAGGTCTTCCGCACTGAGCGACTGGAGCAACGAATGGACCTGTTCTTCGCAGCGCATTCCAGGGCCACGTCGAAGAAGCAGTGTCCCACTTGCGCCCGTGTCTACGTCTTCCCTGCTCGATGGAGGCACACCGAAGCTGCCGAAGCGCTCCTGGGTTCCGAGGTCACCTGATGATTATGCTCCAGCTCTGTTTCTGGTTTGGTTTCATTAGCTATGCTCTGATAATAGTTAGTTTTCTTTGCATTATAGACATAGTTGCATGCACTGGTATCAATTTTGCTATTCCCGGTTTCCTACGGGCGGGAAATAGTTTTGTAATTTTTGAAACAGTCACCTTGCTCTGCAAACATGATGACATGTGGACAAGGATGTCCAGCTGTCTCGGTTTCCTTCCATGGCGGGACAGCTGGCATCCTCGAATATGCTGTATTATGCTTTGGTTAATATAACAGGTTCCGCCCCCTTTTTTTATTTACAAAAAAAAAAATTAAGTTCACGGAATTCACATGTTTATGTTCGTAGATTTAAATTCATCCAAAGAAAGACATGCTATAAATTAATCCAACAAAAACCACATGTTCATGTTCAAAATTAATTTGAATATGATTAAAAAAATTTTGCACTTCTCATAGACCAGGTTTGACAATGTAACCACATGTGTGGTATAAGAAAAAGGTAATAGTAAAAACATATAATTATTTTTGTTCACTAATTATATCTGTGAAGTTATTTCAAAATATAAAAAATATAAAAAATTAATTAAGTTGTAAATGTTAAAAGTTAAGTAATTTTGATTGTATTTGTATAAATATACTTAGTGACAATTGAAAAGTTGGTTTAGTAATTTCTTAATTTCTTAATGTGAAAAAATACACTAATGGATACATTCATAAATAGATTCCAATAAAGATGACACGTATAGACATAATAAAATAGAATATTTTAATTTATAATTTTGAAAATTTTAAAATTTATGAAATTATGAATTATTAAAAATTTATATGTATAATTTTAAAATATTTTATTTAAGAATATTTTCGTTTACTTATAATGGTGTTTTCCATTTTTAAATTTTTTATAAATTTATTAAATTATATCAAACACAAATCTTCCTTTTAAATTTTTTTTTTTTTAAGCCGGTGGAATGGGAAGACAATCCCGTGATCAATTTAAACATAAATAATTAAAAAAGAAATTAACATAACTGGAACTAGAAATTTGCAACTCTATTCACTCATACCTACTCTAGGGTAGACACACTCTATTTTCAATTTAATGAATCAAATACCAACAACATAATCACTCTCCAAAATTCAAACAGAAACATAAATTAATTGTAGATAACTTACTACCGTACATGTGACCTCTCTATTTGGATCAAAGAACTAAAACAATTACATATTTAGGACTCTTGGGTTCATGTACACCAAGATAACTCTCAGCCCACAAGCAATAAGATTGGCATTCAACCAAATTGTAATGTCATTTGGCATGAAACTTGCACATAGGCCAAATGATTGGCACTCATCCCATTGGCATTGCCCTTTTGCATGCATATCACCCCTAAATCTTGGCAATGCTCATGCCCCTTTTTCCCCACTACCACTCTTTCCTACCTCCTCTATACCAATAATTTCATAAACAATGAATCTTCATTTGCATGCAAGACTGCCATGTTTTGGGGTGCATGTGTGGTCTACAGATCATGTGGATATTTCCAGAAATGTGAACCTTTAGTGGCATGCAATATTTCCACGTTTCGACTGCGTGGTATAGTTCACTGATTGTGGTGACAATGCTCGACATCATACCCCCTTTGTTTTTTTTCGTAATTCTGAAATTTCAAGTTCATAGGTAGTACACTCTACTTTCCTCATTTTTCTCCACCTATCAAACCATGAAGAGGTATTGCACTCCAATTTCCTTATTTTTCTCCACCTCTCAAACCATGAATCACTTTTGAGTGTGTCACATTCATGCACTCCAAACTTCCACATCCAATCTTTCGCTCTCATCATATATTGTTCAAATCTATAAATCAATCTCCAACTATCCCAATCCACTTGGGATAATCTGTTAAGTATGTGAAGTGTCAACACATTTTCCTCTACTATCCTCATCCTCGAAAATTTGTTCACTTCAAGAACTAAACTCCTTTCTATGAAGTCAAATCTCCCCATACTTAGGAAAATTTTCACCTCGATTTATACAATAATCTTCTTCTTAATGGTCCCTTGTTCAGACATATTGTGAATGATGTTTATGTCTTCTACATCCAAGAGATAGATCACATTCCCCACTTCTCCTAGGCCTTTGTTTTTTTCAACTTGCAAATCATCCTTATCTTCAGCAGTTTGATCCTCTCTAATCTCCTCCTCTGAGAGGTCTTTATCATCTGAGAAGTATTTAGCTAGAAGCTTCATGTCTTCTCAAGTGCTCTTCAGCAAGGTTTCCACAACATTTTCTAGGATGTAATTCACTACATTTTTCTTCTCCTCACATTTATATACATGCATGTAAGTCTTTACAGGCTCATTATTCTTATCCTCTTCATGCATGCTCTGAAGAACACACACATTCTCAAATTTTGTAGACTCTTTATCAAGTGCTTCAGCTTCTTTTGGGTAGAAAAAAACATCCAGAACTGATATCCCCTATGAAATAGCGCTTTCCTACATTCTCTAAACAATGCATGCATTATCGATCTTTATTCACTATTTCTCAAGAGCTTCCCCTTCTTCTGGGTAGAAAAACAATTCCACATCTAATAACCTCTCCAAAATCTCCCTATTTCCAATAGAATCTAATTTTCTTCTTTTTCCAATTCCCTTAATATTCTTTTGATGGATCGAATCTCTAATTTTCTTTGTTTTCTTTATTCACGATGTTTGATTAGTTTCCTAACCACTTTTATTTCTAATAAAAGTGGATCGAATCTAATAGAATCTAATTTTCAATGTTTTCTTTTCAATAGAATCTAATTTTCTTCTTTCTCCAATTCCCTTAATATTCTTTTGATGGATCAAATCTCTAATTTTCTTTGTTTTATTTATTCATGATGTTTGATTAGCTTCCTAACCACTTTTATTTCTTCCTTGATCCACTCTTCCTATGCGTGTCTCACCCACTTCACCTTTTCCATTTTTAATTCTGCAACAATTTAACCAATCTCTCTTTGACTTCTCGACAACTCACACAACTCACACTCTTAGAGTTGTTCACAATATGTCTTTCCATATCCAATGCATTACCCATAGGTAAACTATAAAAGTAAGTGGTGAAAACTAAGTTATGAACCTAATTTGACAGTATATGGTAGAATTACAAAGTTATCTACTTTTAAACATGATGCAAAAGTCTCAATTATGAAAAAATTCTGAAGTGACACTAATGCTTATATCTCAAGATAAAAATGAATTTTTATCTATATCTAATGTTTATCCATGCATAAGATATATCTATCAAAAAATATAAAATGACATAAAGAATTATATCTCGAAGACCAATCACCATATTACCCATGATATGCATAATAATTATGTGAAGTGTCAACACATTTTCCTCTACAGTCCTCATCCCCAAAAGTATGTTCACTTCAACAACTAAACTCCTTTGTATGAAGTCAAATCTCCCCATACTTAGGAAAATTTTAACCTTGATTTATACGACAATATTTCGTAATGGTCCCTTGTTCATCCATGGTGTGAATGACGTCTATGTCTTCAATATCCAAGAGATGGATCACAATCCCCACTTCTCCTAGACCTTTTTTTTTTGCAACTTTTAAATTAGCCTTATCTTTTTTGCAGGATCTAAACAATACATACATTCTCAGTCTTTATGCACTCTTTCTCAAGTGCTTCCACTTCTTCTGCATATAAAAACACTTCCACATCTAAGACCCTCTCTAAAATCTCCCTATTTTCATTTATCTGATGTTTTTCTTTCTCCAATTCCCTTATTCTTCTTTTGATGGCTTGAAACTATGATTTTCTTTGTTGTCTTTCTTCATGCTATTTTGATTAGCTTCCTAACTACTTGTATTTCTTCCCTGATCACTCTTCCTCTACTTGGATCACCTACTTCACCTTTTCCATTTGTAATTCCATGGAAATTAAACCAATCTCTCTTTGGCTTCTCAACAACTCACAGTCTTAGAGTTGTTCACAATATGGCTTTCCATAGCCAATGCATTACCCACATGTAATAATAATTCACCTCAGTGCAATCTAGTGCTCCTCTGAGCACACTTAGTTCTTCTCTTGAACTAAATCAACATTGAAGTCTCCAATGGTAAGCCAAAATGATGCCGATTTTTTATGTTTCTTTAAGTGCATATATGGACTGACTCCATGGAACGTTGACCCATGGTTGCTACATGTATAGACATGCATATATATTTATTCTCTGATGCCAAACTGATGCAGACAGAATGGGGAGGCAAACCCATAATCATTTCAAACAAAAAGAATTAAAAAAAAGAGATTAACATAACTTTTACATGTGGGAACAATTCACTGTTAATAATCACATAACATGAAATCCACAACTCTATTTTCAATAAATGAATCAAATACCAACAAAATACAACAAAGCATCATAATTAATATCCAAACTTCAATTAGAAACATCAATGAACTGCAGATAACTTACTACCATACATGTGACCTCTCCGTTTGGATCAAACAACTAGAACAATTACATCTTTAGGACCCTTGGGTTCGAGTACACCAAGATTCGAGTACACCGAGATAACGCTTGACCCACATACCACAATATTGACATTCAAACAAATTTCAATGCCCTCTAGCATGCACAACTTCCACACATGACAAATGATTAGAATTCATCCCATTGGAATGCACACCTCTAAGCACTTTTGCAAGCTCCTCTAAATCTTGGCAATGCTCCTGCACCCTTTTCCCACTACCATTGTTGCCTACCTCCTCTATACCAATAATTTCAAAAAGGTGGATCTTCATTTGCATGCAAGACTGCCACATTTAGGGTGTGTATTTTCTTGGTTTTCAAATTTTCTTTACCTATGCAACAAAACGATCTTTGTTTTGAGATGCGTATATGCAAAAAAATTGGGGTGTGTACATATGCAACAAAATTATCTTTGTTTTGGTTTACATGGTGAGATACTCTAGAATGAAGAGTCCAATCAATGCTACAAATGGAGGTATATAAACATGCATCTTCCATTGAACATTAAATAAAACCTCACCATCTAAAACTTTAGCAGTGGTCTCACTTTCATTTGTGTTGGCTGATTTTTATTTGTCCTAGCTGTTTTTTTATCATTCTATTCTTGCTTCAAAACTTGACACTCTCTTTTCATGTTCCCTAGTTTTCCATAGTGGTAACAAGTGAGCCCGCCTCTTTTTTGTTTTGATCTTCCTCTTGAAATTGAGCGAACTTGACAATTTCGATCAACTTTCCTACCATGATCAACTAGAGTTAGATCTTCTCATCCCTAGTTTTCTACAATTGATTTACATTGCAGCTCCACATTCATTAAGTTATGCTAACATCATCAAACATTATGGTTCCTACATGTGCCAAAGTGCTCATAGATACAATCAGGTTCTCTTGGTTTTTGAGCATGGAGCACATTAGTAAGATGGATATACTCTCATCATCCAAAATTATTTTAACAAATGTGATCTGACTAATAATTATGGTGAACTCATTGAAGTGTTATTCTGTTGAAGCACCCTCCTTCATGTTGAGGTTTTATAATTTATTCATTAAGAAAACCTTATTCGATGTTGTGTTTTTTTCATATATATCATGCATCATTTTCAAGAGACCTTCTATTGTCTTCTCTCTAACCATGTTAAAGTAGACATTATTTTCCAAACACTGATGAATTTTGGCAATGGCCTTTTTGTCTAGATTGATCCAATATTAATTTGTCATTAATGAGGGTTTCTTTTCTACTTCCTCAATTGACAAATATTGATCCTTTAAAATCAGTTTATCCTCCATTTTTTATTTCCATAGGAAAAAAATTGTAATATTCCCGATACAATATATTATGAAGAACAACAAATATCCAACAAGAAATGATAGAATAATAATGATACATCTAGAAAAATATCAAAAGAACACCAGAATAACACCATAATAATCACCAAGAAGAGAAAATTTATTATGATAGCAATGTTCACTTGCCTCTTCGAGGGGGAAACCTCCAATAGAGCAGAGCTCTATTACAATAATCTCTAAGACAAAACATCCAATTCCTCGTACTCTTATTTATACTAATTCTACGTTCTAAGGAAACTTCTAGAGGAAGATATTTGTAGAAGAAGAAGCTTAGATATTAGGTCTTCTTACATTGACTTATTCTTATTTATTTATTAGGATTTATTAACTAATGTTCACCTTTATTAAATAGAAAACATATCCTACTAACTACTGACCCATGGAGAGGGGTTAGTATTGGATCCTAACATGCCCTGCCCCTTCAAAAGAAGCCTTGCCCTCAAGGATGTAGGTGTGGAAACTACTGAAGTATGGTCGCGAGTTCCCAGGTCACCTCTTCTTGTGTTGTGTCCTTCCACTTGATCAACACTTCCTTGATAGTGCAGCCACACAACTAACGTTCATGATTATTGATGACTACTTCTAGTCAGAGCCATGAGGAACCTTCTTCATCTAATTATGGTAGGATTTTTTAGACTCTGCAATTTTATCCCACCACTTTCTTCGGACATGAAAGATGGGACACCTGATGGATTTTGGAAGTAGTAGGAAGGGCCAATTTGTAAGCCACATAACCAATACACTTGATGATATGGTAGGGTCCATAAAAATTAGGTGCCAATTTGTGATGTCCTTGAGCTTTGAGAGATATTTGTTTGTAAGGTTGAAGCTGGAGAAATACATGATCACCTTCTTGAAAAATTCTTTCTGAACGATGTTGGTCTGCCTTTTGCTTCATGCAATTTTGTGTCATGTGGATATTATCCTTCATATCCGCTAGAGTGGTTGTACAACCTTGTAGCATTGTATCAATAGATTGGACCTTGTATGTGCTATGAAGATATGTAATGACTATCAATGGCCTTTGGCCATAAACCGCTTCATATGGGGTCATTTTAGTGGCCGTATGAAGCCACTACACCCATTGGTGTTTTTTTTCTGAAGAAAAACAACACAAGTAGGTTTCCAAACATTTTTTGAATACTTTTGTTTGGCCGTCAGACTAGGGGTGATAAGCTATGCTCATGTTCAATTGGGTGCCTTGCAATTTAAACAACTCTTCCCAAAATGTGCTAGAGAAAGTTGGGTCACGATCAGAGATAGTAGAGGTGGGCAGGACATGTAGCTTGAAAATATGATTAAGTAAGACTTGTGCTATGAGTTTCGGTGTTAAAGGGTGAGGTATGTTGATATTATGATAGTTGTGGGAGGTTTTAACCTCTAATTGTAACCTTTGACGAGACTAGAATATTCTGGGAAGCAAGAGAAACCCTAAACAAACGTGTAGAAACCCTAGAAGACATGTTGGATCAATGAAAGAATTTATATTTAAGTGTTGACCTCTAAAACAAGAAGTCAGTCTGGACAGGTGACAAAGAGCACTATAAATAAGAGGGCGCTATAGATCATTTTTCCTTCACACTCTCACAATTACATAAGACTAGTGGTGCACAATTTTGGAGAGGGAGTGCAACTGCAGCTACTGCAACTTGGATTTTGACTTTTTGGTTATGGTTGGACTTTCTACTTGGTTATGGTTTGGATTCTTTTCTTGGTACACTAGCCTTGGAGAGAGATACACTATGTTGGTTGGCTATTGGTTTTAAGGTTTTCTTCTGAAAATATTCTTTCTGTCAAGGTTAAAGGTGCTCGGGGATGGTTTTGTGCCTATGGTTGGGTGAGAATATTTCTATATTTTCTATGGAAAAATGAGCACATCTCTTTTATTATAATAGTTTATGGGCCCACACTATCTTCAGATAGTCTAACCATTGAAAGACATATTGGGAAGTTATTTGTTAATTTCGTTATGGCATCAGTTACAATTGCAACTAGGTTTTCTGATTATGCAGCTGCAACAAACCCTGACTCTTGTGTTCGGGAACTTCTGGAGAAATATTTTACCTAATTCCTTGATATCCTAGTGCACCCTATCCTAGCGCACCTCTTGGTACCCTCAGCTATAAAAAAATGTCAGGTTTTAATTTTTGGCCAAAATCAAAGTTTGACTGGTCAAAGTCAAAGGTTAATCGCTCAAAGTCAAAGTTAAAGTCAAAGTTTGACTTCTAGTCAAATTAATTTTGTGATCAAAGTTGAAATTTTATAGTTTCTAGCTTATTATAATTATTGAATCTAATCTCTTCTCATCAAGATGATATCTAGTTTCAGATTGGAAGACAAGTTGGATGATGCTACAAGGAAAGTACTAGAGACCTTGTCCAAGATTTAATCTTGGATTTAGTGCATTCATATGAACAACCACACCCTCCATTGTAGTTGAGGCTTCAAGTTCCAGTTTTGATCAAATTGTTAAGCTTCAAATTTATATATATCAAGGGTGATAGTTGCTACATTACAAATTGTGAAAGCAGTGTTTGAATGGTTCTATTATTTCTAGGTGCAATGAATACTTGACTACATATGAATACCATTGATATAGATGCTTATTGTACTTGTTTGCAAGATGAACTAACATTTCCTCTAGAGAGATATTTATTTTTTTCTCTTGTTGGTCTTGTTCCGGGCAGGCACCCTTGTGAAATATGTTTGATGAAAAATCTTTGCGAAAGTTGTCATAGAAGAAGTTTATAAGGATGAAACAACTACCAGATGTGCAATAATCAGAACATATAGAAACAAACTTAAAGAGACTTAGAGGATTTAGACTCAAAGGAAGTCAAGAATCAAAAGGAAACCACAATAGGTTTATGAAACTTTGCAGAAAGCAAAGAGAGATGAAACATACGAAAGCATGGACTCTCTTAGATGGAGGGAGATGATCACATAATTCCAAAAGAAGAGCATGCATATTTCTCATGCAGGCATGAAGCTAGGATTAGGAGGGAGCTAATACCTAATGATATGATCCATTGAAGAAGAATCTGTAAAGACTATGAAGTATCTATCCATGTTCTTCATTGGAAGTAACAACCATGATAAGCAACACATGTTCATCTTGACTCTAGAAGAATTCTTATTCAAAAAGAAGCCTTAAATATCCTTGGTTGTCCATCTACATTTATGTTACTATAAGGGAAGAAAAAAAAAGTTGGAGCCTTCAGGAAAGAAGGGCATGTAATCTATATTATATTCCATGGACTCCAACATTGAAGAGAAACATGAGGAAGAACATGAACATTCCAAGAAAGAAAGAAAAGTTAGAACAACCAATTAACCAGTTTGAACCCACGAGAAGCAGTCAAGTAGAAGGAATGGAAGGAAATTGTGATGAAAAACAATGTATGTGCAAAATTGTGAAAAATACTTAAGCATTGATAGATACAAGGCGAGACACAGGGCTAGAGGGTTCTCCCATAAGGAGGGAGAAGACTATATTGACAACTTGTTCCAACAACCACACATACTTCTACCTGAGAGATTATATCTCATGTAGTATCCATGGGTTGGAGTTTAGATCAGATGAATGTAAAGACTGTTCTTCTCAAATAGAGTAATTGAAGAACAAGCGTATGTAGAGCAACCTCAAGGTTTTGAGGTATACCAAAAAGAGACCCTTATATGAATATGGAAGAAGACCTTGCATGGATTCGATAAAAATTCATGCAGAGCCTCTCATGTACAATAGAAGAGTGGTGAAAAATTCCTATGACAAAGGAAGTGTATTGAAATGGTTCTTCAGAAGTCCAGGATGATGGACTGCAAATTCATGGAAAACTCCCATGATGATAGACCCGAGGAAGTTGAGAGACTCTGATCTAGTAGACCCATCCATGTATAAACAATTGAATGGATCGTTAATGTATTTGGAGAATACTCAGTCATATACTTACTTTGTGGGACATTTGAGTTATGATATATAGCTGCATGGATTTATTGATTCAGATTGGGAAGAGAGTGAACATAAAATAAGAAGTGCTTCTTGGATATGTTTCAGTTTGAGCCTTGCCATGATATCATGGGATAGTAGGAAACAAAATTCTATTGCACTTAGCACTGCAGAAGCATATTATATTGTAGCTTGTGATGCTTGTACGAAAGTAGTGCGGCTCCTCTGTAAGTTGGTTTCTTGACTATTTGATCAAGTGATGGATTCGACCATGCTGAGTTATGTGAAGCTTTCAGAGAACCCGATGTTCAATGAAAAGATGAAGCACATTGAGATCAAGTATTATTTTCTCTATGATAGAGTCTAGAGGGGAGAAATGGTTCTCCAGTATATCTTCATAGATGAGAAGATACCAAATATTTTGGAAAATCATATGTCCGAGATGAAAAGTTTGCATACTTAAGGGAAAAATTGGTACTCATGGAGATGAATTCCTTATTGGAAAAGGAATATATTACTGCCATGTTGGGAGGGAGCACTGATATGTTATTGATATATGGAAAGCCATTTTCCAGTTTGGAAAATGGTCTAGGTTGGGAAGTCACTTTTCATTTTGTTAAGTGGCCCAAGATTTCTGATAGATAGTCAGTCCAGATCAGACAATCATTTTCGTAATGAAAATGGTCCAATATATTATTGATGTACCATAGACAATGATTCCCCTTGTGGCCTGTGTGGGGGAATGGTCTAGGACAATCATTCTTCTTGTTAGTCACTTTGAGTTGTGGTCAAGTAGAATGGTCCACCTCGTCGAGCAGTCATTCTTTCGAAGTTCACAGTTGTGAGAAAATTCAAAGAATGGTCTATTTTGGAGGTTGGTGCAGGATAGTCATTCCCTAGGGTAGACTTATTCTCTCCAGGTTGAACTATGATTAGTGCCAAAATAATGGCCAAGTTAGGTGAATGGTCTAGGTTCAACAATCAGGGACAGTCATTCCCCAAGGAAGACTCATTCTCTCTAGGTTGCACTATGATTAGTGTCGAAGGAATGGACCAGTTAGGTGAATGGTCTAGTTTCAGAAATCAGGGACAATTATTCTTCTATTCTTGTGAAGAAAAGTCCAGATATACCATGACTGATGCTTCAATTTATGAGGGAATATGCTCTTCTAGATCTCACAGGTGTGAGTGGAAGAATGGCCTAGATGACTCAGTTTGTATCATGATATTGTTTATGCAGGTTGATATAAGATGATATGATTGTTGTAGAGACTGTATGTCTCTAGACAGTAGTTGTATGCTACTGTGGTGGACGTGATCCATTGCTAGAGACTATATGCCATTGGTTAGTAGCTGCATTCTATTGAGAGTGGTTGTGTACCATGGGATAATAGTTATGAATAGGCACAGTTTTGTTGTATTGGATGGAATTATAGCAGTAATATGATACCACCTGAGTGCCATGTAGACTAACACTAGTTTTGGAGTTGATTTCCAGCTAGATGGATAGTCAGTGTGCTGGTGGATCACATTCTCCAGGCGGAGAATGGTCCGGACAGAACAAATTGCTAGTGGATATACATTCTCTCTGTGGAGAATGGTCCAGGTTGAAAGTTTTTTGAGTTATCATGGACTAGTATTTTCCTAAGGAATAGATTGTGGCCTGATTAGGAAAATGGTTCAAGACCGATATTTTCTATGGCCTATAGGTAGATATGGATCTATATGGTACATATGACATGGTTAGAAAATAGTATGAGACTAACATTCCTATAGGAATGGTCTCTGTAGCCCATGGCGTGGCTTTCAACATCTGTTGGGATAGTCATTCTTCTAGGACATATGTCCAGATTAGAAGAATGGTCCTTGTATCTTTCTGTGGAGTGAGTGACTTTTTCAACATCATGCTCAATTACTCAGGTGGAGTATGGCTTCAAGAGATGATGCAATTGATGCTATCATATGACACTGATAGTGGTGATGTTTCTCATGGGTTGATATACGTGATCATGAGATAGCCTATGTGGCTATGATGATGCTACCGGTTGAATGGTATGTTTGTGCTCAATACCATTTCCTTTAATACCTCCCTATCTAGGAGGGAGTGTTGATTTTATGGTAGCTATGATAGGTATTAGCCTCTATGTGTAACCTTTGACAAGACTAGAATATTTTGGGAAGCAAGAGAAACCCTAAATAGATGTGTAGAAACCCTAGAAGACATGTCAGATCAATGAAAGAATTAATATTTAAGTGTTAACCTATAAAACAAGAAGTCGACATGGAAAGGTGAAAAAGAGCACTATAAATAAGAGGGTGCTAGAGATAATTTTTCATTCAATCTCTCACAACTGCATAAGACTAGTGGTGCACAAGTTTGGAGAGGGAGTGTAGCTACAACTACTACAACTAGGATTTTGAATTTTTGGTTATGGTTGGACTTTATACTTGGTTATGGTTTTGATTATGTGCTTGGTACACTAGCCTTGGAGAGAGATATGCTATCTTGGTTGGCAATTGGTTTTAAGGTTTATTTCCAAAATTATTCTATTTGTCAAGGTTAAAGGTGCTCAGGCTGGCTTCATGCCTATGGTTGGGTGAAAAAATTGTTTATATTGTCTATGGAAAATGATCACATCTATTTTATTCTAACAAGATAAGGGACACAAATGAGCATACTTGGAGAGGTGATCGACCACCACCATGATCACATACTTGTTCCCAGCTTTAGGACCACTATACAATCCATCGAGATTTTTGTCCATAAAGAAGCTAGAATGGGTAAGGGTTGTAGGACACCTGGAGACTTGACCATTTCACATTTATTACATTGGAACACCTCACATTATGTGACAAATTGAAGTATATCCTTCTTCATGCCTGCCCAAAAAAATAGAATGAAGAGCACAAGCATATGTCTTTTGGAAGCCCGAATGACCCACTATTGTTGAGTAGTGCAACTCATTTAAGAGCCTGGGATTAAGTGTTGAGTAGGGTGAGAGAACCAAGCGATCCCGATAGTAGAGAATATTATCCTACCAAGTTAGCCAATGAAAGGATTAGAGTCCTCCTGAAGATGTTGAATTAATTTTGAAGTATTCATGTATGTTAGCCACTCTTGGCACACTTCTTAAATCCAATCAGGTACTGGTAAGGATAAAGAAAAGAGGGAGTCATCCCCCTCATGTTGTCTTGACAATGCATATGCTACTATGTTATCTTTTCCCTTTTTGTATATGATTTCATAATCACAACCCAACATTTTTGTCAGCCACTTATTTTGTTCTAGGGATGATAGTCGTTGCTCCAAAAACTATTTTAGGCTATGTTGATTTGTTTTAATTTGAAAATGACGCCCCAAGAGATATGGTCTCCAGGTGTGCACTGCATGGAGAATGTCCATCATTTTTTTTCATACGTATATCAAACCAGATTATGACCACTCAATGCTTGGCTAGTAAATACCAAGGGTCGACCATCTTGAGTGAGCAATGCACCTATACCCATGTCGAAAGCAGTTGATTCCACCACAAAGGTTTTGTTGAAGTTAGGAGTTTCTAGGATAGGGGTAGTGCACATGGCCCTCTTTAACTTTGTGAAGGATTGCTCAGCAACAGGTGTCCAATGAAACACATTCTTCTTAAGGAGATCAGTCAAGGGCTTAAATTTTTTTCCATAATCATGGAAAAATTTCTTGTAATAGTCGGTGAGACTGAGAAATCCCCTTAGGAACGTTAAGGTCATTGGGTGTGACCATTCTATCATAGATTGTATCTTTTTGGGATGCACTTTTACCCCATCTCTACTAAAAATGTGCCCCAAGTATTTCACTTCGTTGGTGCCAAATGAACATTTGGTATTTTTGACAAACAATTGGTTTTCCTGTAGCAAGTGAAGGACTTTTTCCATATGAAGAATATGGTTATCCCAGGTGCGACTATAAATTATGATGTTTTCAAAGAAAACCAAGACAAAATTATAAAGGTAAGGTTTCAATAGCTTATTCATGATACTTTGGAAGGTGAATGGAGCATTGCAAAGGCCAAAAGGCATGACCAAGAATTCATAATGTACCTCATGATTTCTTAAACTAGTTTTCAGAATATCTTCCTCCTTCATCCAGATTTGGTGCTAACCAGAGCGAAGCTATAATTTGGTGAATACATAGGCACCTTGTAATTCATCCAAAAAATCATCAATGACATGAATGGGAAACTTACCTTTGATGTTCAGTTTATTAAGGGCACAAAAAATTAGGGAACATGTGCCAAGTACCTTCTTTCTTTAAAACCATCACCATTGGTGAAGAATATGGGCTAGTACTAGGGAGAATTACCCCCGCCTCTAGTAATTCATGTACCATCTTTTCTAATTCATTTTTATAAGAAAAGGTACATCTGTAGGGACGTACATTTGGGGGTTGAATTCTTGAAAGGAGAGGGATGTCATGATCATGCTCACCCCTAGAAGGAGGTAAGGCTGTAGGAATATTAAAGAACTTAGGGCACTTTTCCAAGATGAGTTGTAGGCTAGGAGGAATTACCTAAGAGGCTCGTTCAGTGACCTAGATGGAATTAAATTGAGCAATCACACCATGGTGGCCTTTCTTCAAAAAATTTTCCATCCTGTGAGAGATGATGATTTTAGGAGAGCCTGCTTGGAGACCCTTGAGAATGTAGGGGTGAGCTTCTTGGGTGAAGCTCATATATAATTCTTGATAATCCATTGTGATCGATCCCAGAGTGCAAAGTAATTCCATGCCTAATACAATATCACAAACACCCATGGAAATAGAGAACATGTGGGTTTTCATATGGTAATCACCCATTTGGAGTTTGACATTGTCACAGTGGCCCCCACACTTCATAGTACCACCATTAGTGATGACGATTTGTAAATTAGAAACAGGGCGGACAAAGCAATGGAAATCATTAGCAATCCTGCGATGAATAAAATTATGGATGCTAACACTATAAATCAACACCACAACCGATCTATGTTTAATGTATCCCTTGATATTCAATGTTTGTGGGGCTAAAATACCTGAGAGTGCATGAAGTGAGATGACCAAGTCTAAGGATTCAATCGACATGAAAACTAGATATTCGACACGATCACTTGGACGAGCCGCCTCTTGGTTTGAAACCTCATCTAATGGGATGTTGTCATAGGAAGAGGAAGTTGAGGAATGAATCTGGAAGAAATTGTTTTCTCTACATTTATGCCCGGGTGCATACTTTTCATCACAATAGTAGCAAAGGACTTTCTTGTGAAGTTCCACCATTTCAACAGGAGATACCTTTTGGACCTTCAAAGTTTGGGTTAGAGTAGAGGTAGCCCATGGGTGAGGACGAGTAGTAAATGGAGCCTTCCCTAACTAATTGACATGCCTGCAACCAGGTAGTAGGATGATGCATGTTCACATGAGCCTTGATAACTTCTTTTAGACCAATGATAAAAAATTCAAGGTAAAATTCACCAGATAAGCCCTCGGTATGGATAGCCAATTGTCCAAATGTCATTATGAAGTCTGTGACAGATTGAATTTGGTGCAACTTAGTGATTCGGCGTAAAAATTTTGATTCCTTATCAAAACACGAAAAAACTGCTTTGGATAACATGTTCCAATTGGAAGGTCCTCGATAACATTTATTATGCCACTTATACCACATCTAGCATTCTCGATCCAAGTACAAAAAGCCTACATGGAGTTTGGTCTCATCATCGCGAATAGAATGAAGGGAGAAGTATTATTCCATTTGAGAAACCCACCCAGTCGGGTTTGAACCATCAAATTTATTCATGTCAACTTTGGGCACCTTATTCCAAGAAGGTGGAGAACCCCAAGGGGAGTGGGAAGACTGAGTATGTTCATAATGAGAAGACTGAAGTTCTTATGGATTTGGCTCAACATTCTTACCCCTAAAGAGTTGCACCAATTTTTTGACTTGCTAGTCAAGGGTTGTGGTAAATTCATTACGAAGGGAAGTCATGTTGTCATCAATTTGTTGTTCCAGGTGGGACATTCTATCCTCCAAGGTTTCTTGGGACTGAGAGTGAGTAGTAGGCATGGTGAAGGTTTAGATAGCAATGGAGGTGTCAGGATGGAGGTGTCACATGAAGCTTGGTTAACTCCATCTTTTTTTCAATATCACATGTGCAAACTTTAACCCCTTCACCAGATATGGATAAAATATGATGCCACATCCTAGTGTAGCTTCCCTTAAATACATGGTTGCACAATGTGCACATCCATTCTTCACAACCACCACTATTCTTTTTCTTGTTTTTAGTGATTTTTTTCACATACATTAACAACAGTTTCTTGGATTTTGTGCTTTGTTGGACTTGGTTTTGGCTTGAAATTGGAATTGGAGTAGAACTTGTGTCTTTCCCCCTAGATTGTGGACTCCCAATCTCCATGATTTCCTTGGTGGTTAATACACAACATACAATTGTACATTAAAAACATGAAACAATATGACACAAAGTATGTAAATTATTGTTAATAATTGAAATTTGTGTCTTTAAACTTTAAAACTTAGAAATTATAATCCTTCTAAATTTCCAAAAAAAAATCTTTAAATTTTGAACTTGTATACTTTAATTTCAATGCTATGCAAATGATTCTTTTTAAGAAAAAAATGCTAACTTACAACTTCTTGAAATGGGCTTAAAATAATCTGCCAATGGATTTACTTTTTAAGAAAAAAAAATGCTAACTTACAACTTCTTGAAATGGGCTTAAAATAATCTTCCAATGGATTTACTGGATCAGTGAAAGTCTCCCCAATAGGAATGTACTCTACCTCTCACGCCTCTCCTTCTACCTTAATCATGAAAATGACTGAATTTTTTTTAAAATGCATGAAGAGGATCCCTTCTAATGTTATTGAAAGATGTTCAATCTTAAGAATCTTTATAAAAACATTGTTTCATTCCCTCCACACTTTGACAATTTGTTTTGAGTGCATGATCACTATCTACTTGTATAAAGTGGAGAATCCTTAGAAAAACAGAACTAGGTGGTTTAAACAATTAAATAACTAAGGTCATGTCATGTGATATACTAACTACGTGGGAATTAGAATTACCAATAAACCTTTTATACATACACATTAAGAGCATACACAATGATGTGTATGGTTTAGGAAACCCCGAAAGGATTCTGGATACCATTCACAGCAAACAAATAACAAAGAAGACGAAGACGAGGACTCCAGTCCTGTAGGGATTTTAGTGTGACCTCCATCAATATAAATATAACTAATCTCACCTAGATAAAATTGTACTTACCACAATAAACCTTATGTTGATGATTGAAAGAAACAAGGTAACAAGTTTATACTCTAAAGGATAACACAAAATGAAATCACCTAGTTAAATTAAAGAATTTCAGGTAACATACACAATATCTATGTGCTCATTGTTTGTATGTATCAATCAACTTGGCAGCAGGAATTCATCCATGTAACAAAAAATGTGGCTTATAAATTATTCCCCATAAATGTGGCTTATAAATTATTCTCCATTTATTATATTCATTATTGGGCACTGCTACTAATCATTGTGAAAATATGATATGTGCATATTATTAACGGACTAATCATTAAATTAAAATTGTAAACAGAACAATGATTGTTACCTTAACTGTAGGGTAGTTTGTACTCCGCAACTCGTTAGTCCCTCTCACAGAGCATCTCACACTCTCTTGAATTTCAAGCCACCTCTCCACTAACGCAACTCGTTAGTCCCTCTCACAATGTGTCTCACACTCTCTTGAATCTAAAGTCACCTCTCCATGAAATTAATTGTATATCATTGATGAGAGGGACTCTTTTTATTGAGAATTTTTTAGAGAGATTTTAAGCTTTAGTGTGGGAAAAAAATTAGTGATTGATTTTTCAATCAATGGGTGCTCCTTGTTTTATTGGGAACTTGTACAAGTTTCCAAGATTCCAAAACTCGTCCCCAAGCTCATGTATTTTCATATTGACAACTCTCAAATAGTTCCCAAGCTCTGAGAGCTGTTGGACCATTATTTGAAATGTTTAGTTTAAACTCCTAAACTCCCTAACGTGGGAACATGCTGAACGAACTTTCTAAAAGTTAAGCGCAGTTTTTGTGTAACATGGTAAGTATTTAATATAAATTTATAATAATTAAAATATAAAAAATAAAATAAAACTGTGATAACAATTATAATTTTTTATCGTATGATTAAATTTTAAATTAATCATATAATTTGATTATTAGATTAGTGGTTTTTTAAGAATAGAATTAGTATTATTAATTTTTATTTTTTTGAATTTCAATTTATGTTAATCTGCATAATCAATTTTACTTATCAAATTATTTTATTAAGAAGGTTTTGAAAACTTAGCCACATTATGTGTACCTACTAATACCTACATCTCTTAAATTCTATTTCTAAAAACATAGAATAATTATTATCACTTCGAGAGGTCCGGGCACTTCTCTATCTCTTTCCACAGAGACAACACGTCACGGTGCCTTCCTTTAGCACGTGGCCCTTTGGGCAAACTAGTTGTACAAACTAGTTGTAGTGCAAGTATTTTAATTTATAATTATGAATTTTAATAGTGATCAAATTTGAAGGATTATTTTTTTAATAATTTGATGGGTTATTTTTAATTTCAAGTTGAAGGATATATATTTATTCAATTTTTTTTATTAAAAGTTGAAAAAGTAATTATACTTAAATTGACTAGAATATAAAATAAATATATATTTTAAAAGAGATATTTTAAATAAAAAATCCCTTTCCAATTTTTTAAAATGTTAAAAATTTAATTAGCAATCAAATAATAAGTTGAAATTTCAATAAAAAGTAAACTAGCCCAGTCAGGTCCTATAATGGCACAAGCAAGGATTATAGTATTAAATCTTTGCCTTTAATTTGTGGATAAGATGAAAAATATCCTTCTATCATTAAATCTCACACACAAGTTTACATAGGCCTCTCAAAGTAATAAACATACTTTGTAATTTCAAATATAACTTTTTGATGGATTATATATACATTAATAATAATAAAATTTCATAAGCATTGAGCCAAGTTTTCTTTGGAGTGATTTCAAAGTGTTAAAAATGAAAATATAAAACCTTAAACACAATCACAAAATCAAACATTTTTATGAACTCATATAAAAGATGATGCAATCTATGTATACATATGATGGATGAGCACTTCATCTTATATTCATATCTTCAACACACCTTATTCTAGATCTAGTTAGAAAAAATAAATTTGTAGTAGCTCTTGAAGGCTTTGTTAAAGTGTGATAATTATATCAAAGAACTATAAAAGTAATGAAGAGACCCTACTTGCATTATAGGCCTCTAACAACATGATTGCATCCATTATTTATTATTCAGGTTAAGATGTTTATGATTTGAAACTTCCCAGGATTCATAGAAACACAAAACTAAAGGAAATTACTGATGAAGACCACCAAGTATGTTATTTTTATTGAGGGTATTTATGGCTCACTTTGTCTCTCAAAACATGTGAAAACGCTTGAAAGAGTGGGATGTTAGATCATAACCCCCAATACATATATTCAATGATAATAAAAATTATTTTACATTCTTTTGAGCTTTTGTTAAGAATCTCCATATGTCACACACCCACTACAGTCCTCTTACGTTTTTCATCTTTTTCTTCGAGGAACAGAATCCTTGAGACTTCTATGGGGCCTAGCATAGGCCCTCTCTTCCCTTATCCTCCTCCAAATGACCACAAGTTGGCCTTAGCGCAAGCGCCTCTAGCAACTCACGAGTCGGGAATCAAGACTCTCGACTGCCCTTTCTCCAAACACCGATACCGAAGATACTATATGGGTATGGTTGCCTCCTCACTAGCACCTGCTACATGTAACCATAGGCTAGGCCAAACACTAACACCACTCGCAACCTCGCCAGTTGAGGTGTTGAGCTCTCGTGCTCCTCCTTCACGAATCCCCAAGATGCGAGAGGTCAATGTTGCATGGAATTTGTCAAAGCGATGTGCACATGCCACTTTTCAACCCCACTATACTCTTCTCATGAGCTGTGTCACCGCCGCTCATTGCACAAGACCTTGGCTCTCAGCGTTTCGAGGCCTTAGCAATCAAGGTACAACTTCTTCATCCTGTGAAACCCCGAGCCACGGTAAGTCAACAGTGGGTTGACTCTTTCCCAGTGTGACACGTGTCTACCACTGGTCACCCACTACCTAGGTTAAATACTGGCGCTACTCGCATCTTGCGAATTCGTGAGTTGGAGTGTTGAGCCCTCATGCTCCTCCTTCATGAGTTCTCGAGATACGATAAGTCAACAATGGGTTGACCCCTTCCCAGGCAACATGTGTCCATCACCTGTCACCCGGTCCCACCTTTCTCTGGGAACTTCTTGTTACGCCACTTGTCAACCACGCAGTCCCCACTTATGGATGGGTCACGTGTTTGCAGAAGCCCTCGGTCCTCGGCACTTCGCGACTTCTACAATCGAAAAGAAACTCCCTCAAGTTCCGAACTCCTGATAGGCAGTAACCACGAAAGTTTTGATCCAATGGTTCTCCCGTGCCTTGGATCCAACGGTCCTGATCACATCGTGATCTCGTGAATCGTGAGTTCATGCATACCTACCCTTGACCACTCCAAGTCGCGAGTCAGTGAAATGATACTCTCCTGCCTATACAAAGGCTAAGATCGACGATCAATAGGGCTCCATCAGATCCTTGGATCTACGGTCCGGGATCCCATCGCTACATGCGAAGGATGAAAGGGTCGAGGTGTTAACGCATGTGCTCCTTCTCTAGATCCATCGGTCTCGACAGATTAGGGGTATTCTCAAAAGGATTTCGACCGTTCATCTACCAATGATAGGGTATTCTCTCTTTCTATAATTGGGCTCGCTATCCCTTTTGATATTGAATCACGAAATTCAACTTCTCGAGGCTTCAAACTCCCATGACTCTGAGACCTTAGAGAGCTATCCTTCCTTGCATAAGGTTTCCAGACCCAGATCGCATGAACCTTCAGACGGTTCTTGGGCAATTGTCCTGAATCTTATTCGAGTCTCTGGGTAAAGGTTTGACACGGTTCCAAGGTCTATGGGGTAATCCCCAGGGAAGAGTACTCTTGAGGAGCCTTCCCGGAACATTACAAGAGTTAAGAAACAAGATGATTTTCAGTGGAGTGAAGTCATGCCCCAACCTTAATCCTTTGTACAGAAACTGACTATGGCATGTAAGCATACACAGGCATCCATTGTTTCTAGTCTAACACACGAGGCAATCATTCTACACAGAAATTATTATGGGAATATAAACATAAGCATGTATTCATGATATTCAGTTTGAAATACAAGGTATAAAACACTTATCAGATCTACCAGGTGTGATGCAACTACTGAGAGGGGTGAGAGGGGTGCTCGTTTCCACCCAACCATAGGCTCAGTGACTCCAAATGGATTTACCACTAGCCACCCCTGAGCTAGACCACGATGCTTTGAGGTTCAGTCTCCTACTTCCAGCTCAATAGAAATCAAGGACGAAGGTTACTCTCCTTCTCCTGATGCAGGAAAATAATCCAGGATTAAGGTTACTCTCCTTCTCCTAGTATTTAGAACTCCTTGTGTTTCTAGGGTTTCTCTAGTCTCTTTCGTGATCCCCATCATGTGCATTGCTCTTCTCCTACCACATTTCCTCTCTTGCCAATTTATGTCTGCAAGGCTGCATGTGGCATGAATTCCACCAACCGTGGTCAGGTCTGAGGGCTGTTATGTATGGGCGGTTTACCCCCATCCCCTCATTAACTTTTGAGGAGCCTCCCCACCTACCAATCTGACGGGAAATCCATTCCAAGATCAGAGAGCTTCTTTGGTTTGTGAGCAAGTATAAACCGGTACAGTATTGGCTCGGTGGAAGTTAACGCAACCATTCCAGGTCCCTTCCACTGCCTCTCATTAGCCATCATGGTCTCTTTTAGAAAATCCCTCTCTCAGCAATCATGCAACACATCTTCATTATATAATTTACATTCATCGACCTTTTATGCAAAGGTCCGTCAAATCAAACATTCACATCTTTGAGTTTTCCATAGTTCTTGGCCAACATAGTTATTTTTACAGATTAGGGGAAACCGAGTGTTATAGTTCCCTCCCCCTTAAAGGACATCTTCCTCGATGTTCTATCTATCAATATGATGTGCATGTTCAGAAGTAAACAAAATCGGATATGCCTGTTTCATGGCATCTTCCATTTCCCACGTAGCCTCATCTAGGCCAAAATGTTTCCACTGCACCTTGACTTGTGCAATGGTTCAGTTCCTGAGTGGGGTTTCCTTTTTATCCAGTATGCATTGAGGTTCTGGCAGGAATTCTCCCTCCGGTTCCACCTGGATCATAGACCAGTCAATTATATGATTAGAAACATGTACATATCTCTTCAATAATGAAACATGGAAAACATTATGTGTTTTTACTATGGGAGGAAGTGCTAGCCTATAGGCTACAGGTCCCACTCTATCTAGAACTTCAAAGGGTCCACAATACCGAGGTGCCAACTTGGCACAAGCTCCCATTCTCAGGTAACTCTTCCTGGGCCTAACTCTGAGATATACATGGTCTCCCATATTGAATTCTCTCGAAGTTCTCTTTCGGTCAGCGTAACTTTTCTATCTGTTCTAAGCAACCTTTAGATTTTGTTTTATCTGAGTCACTTGTTGTTCCATTTCTTTCAACATGTTGGGTCCAATAGTAACTCTGTTCATGGGATTACTCCAACTGACTGGAGTATTGCACGGTCTACCATAGAGGACTTCGAAAGGGCTCATCTTCAGGGATTCTTGGTAGCCATTATTGTAGGCGAATTCCACCAGTGGCAAGAAATATTCCCACTTCTTGGGTTGATGCATTACATGCATTCTTAACATGTCTTCCAATATTTGGTTCACTCTTTCCATCTGTCCATCGGTTTGAGGATGATAGGCAGTTCTAAACGGTAATTTGGTCTCTAGACCAACCATCAAGGATTTCCAAAAGTTGGAAGTAAATTTCGTGTCTTTGTTAGACATGATCTCTTTAGGTATACCATGTAGTCTAAATATCTCCTTCATGAATATGTTGGCGATATCTATTGCCTTCCAAGTCGATTTGACGGGGATAAAATGGGCAGACTTGCTCAATTTATCCACCACTACCATGACGACATCATTTTATTTGGTCGATGTTGGTAATCTGGTGATGAAGTCCATGGAGATGGTTTCCCACTTCCATTACAGGATTGGTAGAGGTTGTAATAATCATGTTGGGTGTTAGTGTTTTTATTTAACCTATTGGCATTCTATGCATTTGGCTAAGTACTCAACTATGTCTTTCTTCAATCCAGGCCAATAGAATTGTTTCCTGGTGGCTGTGATCATCTTCTAGTATCTGGGATGACTAGTATATGGTATTTTATGTAGTTCATCCATTATGAACCTCTTCAAGTCATCACATTCTAGAATATACAATCTGTTTTTGTAAGTTAGTAGACCTCCATCTATCATCTGGTAGCCTTCATACTTTATTCTTGTGGGTTCTTGCTCCAGGTATGAGGTCACAGTCTAAAATAATGTGTCTGTTTCTTGTGCATTCATGACTCTTTCCTTGACATTCATCTCGCAGGTGCTCATCGCTACCAGATGAATTGTTTTCATACTTCTGCTAAGGGCATTGGCCACCTTATTTTCCTTTCCTTTGATATGTTTGATTTCGAAATAAAACTCACTAAGAAGGGCTATCCACCTTGCTTGTCTAGCATTGAGTTTTGGTTGGTCAAATAGATATCACAATTCACAGTGGTCTGTCATAAGTATAAATTTTATTCCCAGAAGGTAATGCCTCCACATTTTTAAGGCGTGCACTATGGCGGCCAGTTCTAGATCATGGGTCACATAGTTGACTTCGTGCTCATTCAATTTTCAGGATTCATAGAAGACTACAATTCCTCCTTTCCTAAGGACTCCTCCGAGCCCTTCCTTGCAGGCATATGTGCACACGAGGAAGTCAACTTCGGGATCAACGACCTTCAACACGGGTGCATGGGTCAGTAAATGTTTTAGGGATTGAAATCTTTCTTTACATTCTTATGTCCACGTGAATTTATCTCCCTTCTTTTGGAGGGCAGTGATTGGACAACCAATCTTGGAGAAGCCTTTTATAAATCTCCTATAGTATCCTGCTAAGCCCATAAAGGATCTGATATCTGAAATGTCCTTTGGGGTAGGCCACTCCATGATAGACTTGGTCTTGTCAGGGTCTACTACTACTCCTTATTCAGATATGACATGGCCCAAGTAATGTATTTGCTTTTAGAAAAAGTTGCACTTGCTAAATTTGGCATAGAGCTGATGTTCTCTTAACACTTGAAGCACAAGTCTAAGATGTTCCTCATGTTCCTCTCTATTTGATCTAGGGGATCAAATTTTGCTCAAAAATTCAAAGTGCTTGGAATCACTTCAAATCAAATGAGAGCATAGGCCTCGTCATTATGAACCCAACACAACTCATTTGGGTTCAAATGAACGTCGAGAGTGAGAGATGTCGTGTTCTGTTCAAAATGACAAACAGGCAAAAAAAGGGATGCTGACTGTATAGTCCGTATAGTCCATACGAACACTAATGTGGCAGGCCGTACGACACGTGGTAGGTCATATGACACATGGAAGACAGTTGTGTGGACAGTTGGCATGTGACATGGCATGTTTGCAGCAAAGGAGATGGCGACACGTAGCCCAGTGAATGGCTACCATGTGTCATATATACATTGGTTTAAAATTATGTTGTTGGTCGGAGTCGACCCCGCGACCTCTGGGCAGGGGGGAGAGACTTGGGAAGAGCTGCTAACTGGTGCACCACTGGTTGATCCTTGTTATATATATGGCAATATATTTATATATGTTTGCATATGTGTATAGTTGGGGCGTGACTGGGCTGGGGCTTAGCCCCAGCCCTTGGTCGCACATTGCATTAACATATGACCCATTACTATACCATTTGTCACGCATGCGCAATTGTGTTTTGATTTGGTTCCAACGGTTATACAAACAACCTACCACTTTTCCTTTGACCATTGGCTTGTGGAACGGGGCCTATGTTTTCACTTGCGCGAGGTCATATGGGTCATACAACCTTGCCCTTGATGGTTAGGGGCTAGGTGCACCCGTAACTATCCTACAGTTTGCACGGTTCAGGCGGTTGCATCCAGTGCCAATTTTTTATGCTTAAATATGCGTGTGGGCTAGGTTGAGCCAACAAGGGTGCATTTTGTAGATGCAGAGACAACAAGTTTGAAGGGGGACTTCCAAGAATCCTATCTTCTTCAATTTTTGGCCAAACAAGGTGCCGAAAAAGCCTAGCTAGGGGTTTTTGGATGTTCTAAATCCATTGGAGTAGTCTATTTGGAATTTTGAACATTGTAAAGCACATTTTTGATCACTTTGAGAAAATAATACAAATGATCCATTGGAAGTTGGACCAGGAGATGTAGCCC
>CBVK0102874310.1:0-10664 GCA_900067695.1 Picea abies | reverse complement strand
TTTAAGAGTATCATTGTTGACACTGGAATGAAGAATAATTGACTTTTGTGCATTAATGATCATCCCTGATGCCTTGCAGAAGTCCTGAAGAATTCCCTGTATTACCTTCCATTTAGAGAGATAAGCTCTGGACAATATCAGAATGTCATCTACAAAGAGGAGGTGTAGAATATTTAGCATCCTGGACACTTTTAAACCAATAAGAGATCCTTCATCTTTTTTTTTGTCGAGTGCCAGGCTGAGGCCTTCCATAATCAAGATGAAGAGGAGGGGCGACATCGAACATCCTTGACGTAGGCCTTTCTTGTAGTTAAAAAATTTGTGGGCTCACCGTTTATCAGAGCTGTGAGATTTGTGGAGGAGACACACACCATTATCTAGTTTGTGGTTGGGAGGCCAAAACCCTATTGCAACAAAATTAATCTCAGATAATCCCAATCTGTGCAGTCATAGGCTTTTTTCAAGTCATGTTTCGGAATAATGGATTGCAACTTCTTACTTTTGATTCTATGTAAAGATTCTTGAGCCATCCTGATGTCATCTAGAATTTGTCTTCCTTTAAGGAAGCCCAGTTGCTCCAAAGATAATGCTCTGGATAAAATCGGTCTTACTCTTTTAGCGATCACCTTGGCAATGAGATTATAACACAAGTTGCATAGAGCTATCGACCGATAATCCATGAAGCCAGTTGGCTTATTTCATTTTAGAATCAGAGCGATAAAAGTAGAGTTTATCGAGTTTAATACATTCCCCTTAACCATGGAATCCTCCACACAGTCCAACAGGTCCTGGCCGACAAGTTCAAAGAAGGATAAGAAGAACTCTGATGTCCAACCATTAGGTTTAGGGATTTTGTCCTTTGCAAAATCTTTCAGAATGCCTAGAAGTTCCTCCTTTGTAGTAGCTTGTTCCAGCAGTCTTATGTCCTCATCACTTACAAAGGTTGGGAAGAGTCTGACAGAGTTTAATATGTTAAAAATAGACATGTGTCCGAGATCATGGTAGAAGGATTTAAAAAAATTGGTTTCTTCCATCTTAATTGCTTCCTGCCCAAAAAGAGTAGCACCAGAATCATCCTGCACCTCCCAAATGAATTTTTTGTTTCGCCTATAACTCGCAAAATTGTGGAAGAATTTTGTATTCTTGTCACCACTTTTGATCCATATTGCACGACTTTTCTGGTGCCATTGTTCCTCATTTGCCTGTAGAAGTTTCTTTCTTGCTTTTTCTAGATTAAACATTGATTGTTCACAATGTCAATCAGTAGTGTCTTTAAACATCTATTCGGATTTAATAACCAAAGTCTCTTCTATCTCTCAGAGATCCTTTGTGTCTTTGAGATGCTTGTTCTTTTCCTATATTTTTACACAACATTTTAACTTTGACAGCTTTGCCATGAGTCTCCTTTGAGCATCTGAAATGTTAGTTAAATCAGGATCCTGCCATACTTCCTTTACCATAGTGGCGAAGCTTTCCTCTCCTAACCATCCTGAATTGAATTTGAAGGGATAAGAGACTTTTGGGAAACCATGTCCGAGTTCAAAACAAATCAAGGTGTGATTCGATAGAAAAGGAAACTGTACCCATGACCTGTACCTTTTTGATGTTACTAAGACCACCTCTGCAATATAAAACCTATCTAGCCTCTTTGAGATACTTTCTTCTTCAACTCGACCATTTTTCTAGGTTGGCATAGTTTCTGCCATAATCACATCAATGAGAGAATACTTATGAAAAAATGATTTAAAGTAGCCAGATAAAGGATTACATGTTGTTTTCTGCCCCCATATCTTAGTCGGTGAAGTTTTGAGATTTAAATCTCCTGCTAAGATCATTTTTTTTTTTGCTAATAGCCCCAAGGCCTCCATTGAAGCCCAAAAATCCTTTCTATTCTGACATGGTCCATAGACGTTCATAATCGATAGCTCTCTTTTGTCCTCATTGGAGTGCCCTGCCAAAAGTATACCACCAATGCCCTGAAAAAAATTGGATCCTAAGAGGTAAGCAAGCCTCCAGAAGTCCCCACTGCATTCACAGCGCAAGACAACCAATCGGGTCTTAACTTAAGGATGAAGGATCTTACCTTGTCCGCCGATACCAAAGTCTCTTGTGATAAAATGACACTTGGGAAAATAGTATTTAATAGTCTTCTCAAGGAATTTTGTTTCAGGGGTCCCCCCACCCCTCTGACATCGAGGGAAACAAAATCATATCTTAGCCCTAGCTAGGGCTTTTAATCCTCTAAGCACCCCGAGATCAGAAGTTGTAGTTGTTGTAGACAATTGTTTTAAGGTAGCTCCTGCCTTCCTGCGAGCACTACGTGTTTTTAAAGGTGAGACCTCAAACCCCAAGCCACTCAACCAAGCAAGGTCTATTGTTGACGAGCTCGGCAACCCTTGGATTTTAGAGGTAGAGCCTATGGTTTCCTTCCTTACCGTCGGTGAAGATCCAGAAAAAGCGAGAAGCAATATGGGTTTTTTAAGCCGATTCCCGACAGGTAACAAATCAGTTAGAAGATTGTTTAAGGCACTATCACTGAGATCGGATTCTGTGTATTCTGGAATAGGGGGAGAAGCCAAAGAAAGTGCGACTAAGGAAGGCTTGGAGGGATTATCTACAAAGGAAGCCTTCTCAGAAGGGTTTGTGGATGGAACACCTACTGGTCGTGAGTCGGGAGGAGAAACAATATAATCTCTAAAGCAAGAAGACAAGGAAGAGGAAAGAGTAGTATTTAGGTGTTGACGCTCCCATAAAGACAAAGACGAATAGAGCTTTGGGCAAAAGTGTCTTAACTTACCCATAAAAGAAGTGTCGACTGTAGGAGAACTATCAGGATCACTATAACCTGTCAAATAGTGGGTGTATCTTCCTCCTCCAAAGGAGTCATTGTATCACCCGAAAAATCTGTTGTATCATCCTCATCCTGCAGAGAACCATAAACATGTGTGCAGTCCTTCCGAAGGTGCCCAGTCTTCCAGCAAAGGGTGTAATGGAAAGGCAGTCCTAAGTAGTCCAAGCGCTGGGCGAAGAGCAAGCCGCGCCATTCTATCTCTAGAACATCCAAGAGATCCCTATGGATGTCGATTTCAACTAGTATTTTTGCCATTTTCTTATTCGGGGATAGGAGGTCCCCTTCCTTAATTTTTAGGAAGCGCCCTAAAGAGTTCCCGATCGCTTCCATAGCTTTCTTGTTCCACAGTTGGAGTGGAAAACTCGGGAGGAGTACCTAGATGTGTCTATAGCTGAAGTATTCAGTAGAAGGATTAAAGATTAAGCGCCACCACTTTAGCATTAGGCTTCCACCATCATAACTCCAAAAAGAATTCAGGACCTTCTTCGAATCTTCTGGGTTTTTAAACATAAAGCCCAGCCAACCTCTAGGTAGATTGATCAACTCAGGACAATAACTCAGAAAAGGTAGCCAATATAACTTCATCCAGTCCTCCAAAGCAAAAGAACACAGTGACCTATAAGATATTCTACCCACTAGGGTACAAAGCGAAAGTGTGCATGACTCCTCCAAGCCAACGCCCATACCAAGGACTAACTTTAGCTTGGTTTTCCTTGGTTTCCAAACTTTTGCGTAACGGTAGGAAGGAATTTTCCTTTGTAAACTCTGACTATCCTATTTCTCTTCACTACCAAAAGCCGCAACAATTTCACTATCAGTTCCCAGGATACGGCCAAAAGGTTCCAGAGCTTGAACCCTTTGCTGTGGAGCTATTTGACCCTCTAAAGCCTTTTTCCAGAGTCTAACACAATGCCAGGTCGTTTGTTAGAACTGTGCATATGTCCAGAGGCTTTCAGAGTAGTAATGAAGGGATCTCCCACTGTCACATCATCTTTAATACAAGGCTTAGGGTGACGGGTAAGGTTATTAACTATGAAGTTCTCATCCACCGAGGAGAAAAAAACCTCCTCCTCCCAATGCACCTTGTCAGCTGCACTAATAAGTGCATTGACATCGTTGTCCATATTGGAGGACACTTGGGAGCCCAGAAACTCCAGAGAGTAAGACAAATAAATTCCTACTACCCAGCAAGTCCCATCAAGGGTAATGAGAAACATGAGGTTTGGTGACTTAAACATTGAAGATGTGACAAATAGCATAAAAAAGAGGACTGTTCATAACTGCTGGTCCGGAAACTACTTCTGTCAGTTTTAACTACCTTAAGAGCAGAAAACCTACCTTAAGAACAATAATAGCTAGTGGCTAAGACATGGATCTGAGCCTCTTACCAGTATATTGTGGCCACTAAAAGGAGCCTACCATAAAACCTCCATGGAAGCCGAAGCCTCTGCTCATAAGTTTGAAAATCGCCATTCCTGCCTCGCCGCCATGAAAATCGCCCATATATTACCATCCATGTAATTATTATTTTCAACAAATAATTCTAAGCTTTTCACATAGTTAATAATATATTGTGATTTAAACAAGTAATAAAGGAATAGAAACAATATAATCATACAAAATATTCCATTCCTCATATATTGATTAAATTACAGAATGATTCCGGTGAGGTCTCTTTAATTTACATATTGGTCTTAAGAATTAAGACTCGGTATTCTGAACAAGTATATGATTCATCTCAAATATTTCATACTAACCTTGTAGTGAGACTTCTCGAATCTTGAGTTCAGTATTCTGCAGTCTCATTACCCTTTATTATTGATGATATTCATAGAATTTTATGGTTTAATTCTTTCTGCGTATATTTACTGTATGTTTAATAACCATCACAGATCGATTTATAAAACTTGGTTGTTTGTTATACGTCTTAGACTTATATTCTAAAATCCCTTTGTAGGATTGCAAACTGCTTCTTTGTTGTTATTAGTCCCTGCCAAGATTGATTTAAGGTGTTATTGCAAAAGTGACGGTGGCATTCTTGGGATCGATAAATTGTAAGAATGATTGTCGATTGATTTAAGTTTGTACACCATTGTTGATTTAAGTTGATTTAATGTGTATTGTGCATCATTGTTCATTTTCTCAATGAACTGTATAGGTGACAATTTGCAAATAAAAATGATCGCCTCGGGCCTCCGTGATCCGCAAGTAATATGAAATCAAAGTCTCTCTATTTCACTTTGCGTAACCCCACCATTGGAGTTGTTGTGACAGTTGCAAAAAAAGTGGGGATGCAGTACATTTTACATATAAAATATGGGAACTCAGAAAATGACAAAGCAACCGTACAAATTCCATATTTAGTTCTTTTACTTTTAAATTTATATATCCTCAATAAAATTACATAATTACCATGATGTTTCATGTTACAGCTTCAATTGTTCGAAACGTATGCACATTTTTTTACATCAATGGAACAATAGCTACAAAACAAACAATTTCCTGTGTTGTTGTTCAAGAATATTACAAAGAGAAAAGATGTAAAAGAAAAGATATTTCGCACAACGCAAGCAACATTTATAACAGTGCTCGAAACAGAAGTAACACAATCTTTGAAGAAAATAACTAGCTCAACAAATGTTTTAAGTATATAGATCTATACCTGCATTTAAAAACTTCATACATATTATTATTTAAAAAACATATGTATTATGTTGTTTTATTGTTAACTACAATATTATATAAACAGGTTGAAGGTACATTGAAAATAACAAATGTGTATTCAACTCCTTTTAAACCTATATGTGCCATTTGCAATTTTCCAGCGAGTGCTTCTGCATTGATAATAGATACAACAATTGATTGCATGAAATGCAACCAAAAATGTCATTTTCTTTATAGACACTACAAAAAATTTACACTAAATGAAAATAATATAGTATTGCAAATAGGATGAGTAAAGAGGTAAATAACATAAATTTGCTTACACTGAAAAAAACCTTAAATTATTGATTTTATCTATTGATCAATAATATGGAAAATTATTCTAAATATTGGGTAATGTTTTTGGCCACTTGAAAGTAATAGTGATGACGAATTTGTAAATCCCACATTGCATATGACTCATAGGAAGCCTGCACTTAAGATTTTAATCTTATTATGTTCTAATGTATTTTAAATGTGCCTTTTTCTTAGCACAAAAATAATAGTACTTCAATGGTTCACTACTATAAAATGATTAGAAGTGAATTGAAATTCCAATTATCCTGGTTTATTACTTTTTCTGCAATTGATTTTAGCTAACATAGTTGTATGTACACTTATTCCATATGTCATTGTGGTCAATTTCTAAATATTTTCTAAGTACAATAATATCTTAAATGTCTTATTTTGACACATGTTTTTAAGGTTTTTTTTTATACTTGTCTCTAATGTAATATTTATAACTAATATTGCATTGTCTCTTTCTTTAAATCCACTTTTATAAGTGTCATTGTTTTAGACTATTGAAATATTAGAAATAACAAATTTTATTTATCTATAATGTTATTGGATCATTTTTTTAAGTTTTATTATAGAAATGATGGCAGATGCTCATGTGAACATATATTTTCTCTTAAAACTCAATGTATACTTAAGACAACACAGAATATTAAAAACATTTTAATACAAAGACTAGTTTCTTGTTTCAATTTTACTGTACATATCTCAAGAAATCTCCACTTTAAATATATTTATTTATTTAAAAAAATAGCATAAAAATACAAGTACTTTTTTTTTCAATTTAACTGTAAATATCTCAAGATAGAATACATGCATGTTATGTGATGAAGTCATTTAATTAAATTGTATCCCTTAATTTCTAAAAATAAGGCATAGCTTAGTTCAGCGCTTGTTTGGTTGGATCGAGATCGAGTGTCACTTATAAATTGAAATTTATAGAAAATAAAATTATAGTCGAACGAGTTTTAGTTCTGAGTGACCCCACGCCGTAGCGCGCGGTTTGCGTCCTGTAGCTCTCTGACGTACATGCAAGGTCGTGAAGCTTCACGGAGAAGCTTGGCCAGCTAAATATTCACCTTTCGAATTATGACCCGAGAGTTTTGGAGAGCCAAACAGCCGAACCAGAGTAGTGAAGACCAAGATTTTGATTCCTTACCCCCATTGGTTTAATGGTACAGAAGAGGCACTAGCTGGCCATTGATTCCTTCCTGAGAGTTCATGGGAGCTCCGTCCCGGTTCTGGCAGAGGAGAAGTTAGATTTTAGAATTGATAGGAAATGTGATTGGCTTCGTTTTGTTTTGATCGAGCGTGCACTAAAATGCGGAAAGCTATGACTAGAGGGTAGGCGGTGCATAACGTTGAGGGTTTATCCGGCACAGGCACTGGACGGTGCTGCCAAACTGTTTTTCTATCTGGAGGTATTTTTTGGCCAAGACCGTCGTTGCAGTGGATGCTGTCCTGCCGTGGAATCGAAGTTGCATCCTCAGTGCGAGAAGGTTTTTTGTCTTTGTTTCAGGTACGAATTATGTAACTTTTTGTTTTTTTACTAAGGCTATCCTTCTATTTTATTATTCTTTGTTCTGTGGTTGTGCTTCTGGCAGGCTGCTCTCTTTTTAGATTTGTTTATTTGAGGGTTGTTTGTTTTGCACATGTACTTTTTCATGGTAGCTATATAGGTTTTCAAGGGATCAATATATGAGTTTAAACTGCAGAATTAAAAGTGTAATGTATTTGCATGTGTAGATAGCTGTCAGTTAAACACTACAGAAACATTTTATACTGTAACGCTGTGGCCATGAAATATATATTTTAAAGAAATCCAAGTGCGTCCATTCTGCCCTTTGGATACCATACTCCGTTTATTAAAATATTCAAACCCAACACTTTTTTTATTCTTTTAACTAGAATTGAACTTGTATTATATATATAAAAGCTTTTCTGCGCTGAGGCTAGCACTGGTTACGTCTATTGTTTTTGGACTTCCAGCGCACAGAGCATAATTCTACACTTAAATCTAAAGACAAAAAAAGATTTACCAGACAAGTTTCAAGTATTCCTACAAGTTGTCTGCCTAATGAACTGACCCAAAATGCATATGACTCTAAAAAACATTCATACTGCCCTGATCTTCCTACTCGTCGCCAGAGTGTTGGATGCCTGCACCTTCAATTTCCATTGGGACGTGATTTTGAAAGACTGTCTCAGCCTCAACTCCACCTCCATGGTTAGAGATTTGAGTTCCCTGGTTGTTTGATGCCAAGGAGAGGTTATCCATCCGCTGAGAAACTACTAAAGCTCTCAACTAGCCACATTCTGCTTCCAATGAATCTATCCGATACTTTTGAGTGAGAAGAAGGCTAAAAAAATTGGCACTTTGAGTTGCAAAGGAGCATTCCAATTTTTCCACCTTGGAGAAAATAACCAATAGTGCGTTGCTGTCAGCTTGGGTTATCTCCTCATGTCTACTCAAAACCCGTTTAAGCTCATGGAGGTCATCACTTGCTATGTCTGACCAATTGTCCCTCAATTTGCGCTCTACTACCTCTAAGAGAAAGGACCCTAACACTCTGTCCCGTGAGTCGAGAGATCTGTCAAAGATAATCCCCCCAATTCCTCTACTTCGGACGGCTGGAATTGCCACCTCGCTTGAGAACATACCAACAGAAAAGAAAACCAAGAACAAAACGAAAAATTTCACCACATTACGAACAACAGTTTGATGAGGAGACCACAACTTGCCCGCTTCCTTTGTCCACAGTGGCACATCAACAGTTAAGTCTAGATCTCGTCATTTCCCGGACCTTGAGCTTGTGCACCCCTTCCCTTGCCCTTTTGAATAGAGCCCGCCCTCCGCCAAACCACCCCTCTGGCGTTGAGCTTCGATGGGTCTCTCTCAAGAATAATCCCATATCGATTAACCCTTCCCATGTTTGCAAATTGATAAGCTGCGAGCGAGTCCAACTTGAGTAAATGAGTGCAAGGGCTCACTCGCTCTTGTTGCCTCACCGCCATCTGCTTGACTTGTGTGGCCTCGTGGGGTGCCCCTTGGAGTTGATGTTCATTAATGGCCATTAATCTTTGGATTTGATATACAACACCACTCATTGATAATAATAAAATTAGGTGATTGTGACTTGGAAGTATTCCCCATTTTCCATAAGATAAGATCATTTTATTAATGTCTGACTAATGACCACGAAAGTAGGTCAAAGGGATTGCTGAGTACAATGATGTCAATACAATGCAGGAGTGTACCAAAAGGGCTCCTATAAAAGGCGAGATGCAAAAAGTAAAGTGCAATAAGGTAGAGTAATAGAAAGTGAGATCTACCTCAAGGCATGAAGAACCCAAGTAAAGTGCAATAAGGTAGAATAATAGAAAGTGAGATCTACCTCAAGGCATGAAGAACCCTTGACCCTGTGCTTAGATACCTGCACTGATGATGGCGTGGATCGTAGGAAAAGAAGATCTAAGGACAAGAGGAACCAAAAGGAAGGAAGTAGATTGGTCATGGAATGGATCCATCTCTCCTACCATTTGAGGCAGAATGAAGAAAGCCGAGTATAGTCGATTGTCCTAAGGGGGCCCTGGTGGGGTGCCTAGATCGTCCACTACATTGTTGACTGGTAGAGGTAGTGCATTGATGAGGTTTGGGGGATCTCATCTGTTTCCTAGGAGGGGATTAGGTCTGGCCATGTTGCTGAAATCTCGTGGGACAAGGGAAGGTCCCATGGGTCCGCATTGATTTGGAGTTTGGGGCTGCACTGGTGTCGATCTATCTCTTAGTGCCCCTTCATGAGGGTAGCACCGAGAAGGAGGTGATTTGCCGAATAGGGTTTGCTCTTGTAAGAGGCCGAAGAGTATGGGCTTGGAGCCTGAGGGCCTCCTGTATGTATAAGTCTAAACACCGTTGATCCAGATACTTGAAGAAGCTCGTGAGGGTTTGAGTCCCCTTGAATAACCAATGAAATTGCCTCCTAATCTCATAGTAAATGGGGCACCGGAAGGTGAAGTGCTCCTTAGTCTTGACCTCCTATAGCTGGCATAGCTTACAGATCCTGTTTGGTCGGTCAATCTGGTGGTCTCTCTTTATTCGAAGTCTATGAGAGCCCACTCTGATCAGGCCTAGAGGAATGCGAAGAGCATGCATCCAGTGTCAAAATGTATATTGTGGTCGAATGATGAACCCATCCCTAAGCTCCAAGAAATGCTCAGCATAAAAGGCCATCTTTGGGTGTAACCCACTAGGGGGGTTAACCTAAGTGATTTGGATAAACTGCCTATAAATGTCATCTTTGATGATCTTGCCTAAGTGATTTGGATAAACTGCCTATAAATGTCATCTTTGATGATCTTGCTCAACGCTTGTCTAGTCAGTAGGAGATGGAATGGTGCATCCAACGAATACTGAAACGAAGGGAGGAGATCAATATGAATGCCCATAGACCTTAAAAGATTTGAAACCCCTGCAAACCAACCTCGAGCTCGACCCAAAGGGATAGAGAGGGAAATGGTCTCAGAAGAGCAGTAAGCCAAGTATGGGTATCGGTCTCACCCCTTCCCCGAGTTGATTAAGCCCTGGATGCGATGTAGAAAAGAGACTAGTTCGAACACTGTCTCAAGTCAGGAGGGCCAAGCCCCAAACTCTTCTAGGATGATGTGACGAGGAACAATCTACTTGCATGTAATGATGTGTCGAAGGAAAAGGGTTTGGACTCTCTCAACTGAGGCCCAATCAGACTCCAATAAGGAAGGTCCCCAGATCTCTAAGCCATAGAGAACAATGGGTCGAATAAAGGAGTCCATGAGA
>CBVK0102874308.1:0-12229 GCA_900067695.1 Picea abies | reverse complement strand
GAATAATCAAGCCATAAAACCCTAGAATGCCAAGTAACTTCACCAAGAAATGATCCAAGTTGCAAAATTTAGCCTCCAAGATAAAGTGCGCCTAAGATTTCAGCCAATAACTCCCAAAAAGGGCGCAAATTTTAGACCACACTACTTGTGTGATGAGTGAATGATGAAAAAATGAGAGTAATTTCTCTCTATTTATATAGTTTCAATGACCTTTAATTAAAATTAGGTCATAAAAAGGTAGACTTGGCCAAATTACATCAAAAATCCAGTTTTTACATAAATGAAAATAATTAAACCCTAAAATCATCTCCAAGGGTGATTTTTACATAAATGAAAATAATTAAACCCTAAAATCATCTCCAAGGGTGATGTCATGCCCTTTTAGGTTGACGTTGACCCCCTAGGGTGGAACGTTAGGCCTCCAAAGGCCCTGAAAGCTGCCACACGTGCCAATTAGCACACAATTACCCTTATAAATGAAAACCCTGACTACAGATGACATCTAGGGTCACAAAGGTGGCGTCATGGGCTCCTAAGGATCAACGTCCAGGTGGAAAGACAAGATCCCCTTGGGTCTGGGTCTGTCGGGGTGTCCCTGGTGCAACACCCTTCTTTCTTCTTGGTGCAAGTCTTTGGTATCTCTCTGCCCCTGGTTGGGGTCACAACATCCATCTGTGGGCTTTCAGCCTGGCTGAGAAGAAGAAAGATGGGCCCTCCAAGGCCATGCTCAAGTCACTCCTGCTCTCGGTACTCCATGTCTAGGACCATGCGGGTCGCGAGACATGATCTCCTAGTTATCCCTAGATATCAGGGATAACACAACTCACTTGTGATCTTATGCTCTCATGCTCCTAAGCCTACGGATCTACCTCCTTGTTGCGGGCCCTCTTTTGGTGCTTTGTCTCCTTGCTGCAGCCTCTTCTATTTTGTTGTTGCAGAGTTTGTGTGGTGTGGCAGCGGCTCCCTTTGAGAGCTAACAGTGGTGCGGCCTCTCTTTTGTGACTGTTGTGTGAGGTGCGGCCTCCTATTTGCTGCTGTGTAGGCTGTGTGAGGTGCGGCCTCCTTCTATCTGCTGTTGTGTAGGGTGTATAGGCTGCGGCCTCCTTTTCTATTGTGGGTTGAGTCTATAGGGTACGGCCCTCTCTATTTTGCTCTGTGGTGAGCCTATAGGCAGCGGCCTCTTATTCTCTGTTGTGGTGAGCCTATAGGGTGCAATCCCTCCTAATTTGATAAGCCTATAGGGTACGGCCTCCTATCTCCTGTTGTAATGAGGGTTTATCCACAGTTTTCATGTGTAGAGCTTTGAATGTTTCTAAGCCTCCTTTTGTTTGAGGGTTTGTCCGTGTGAGGTCTTTTTGGTTTTATCCCTATTGGTGGCAAGAAAGTTTTTCATATCTTGGAAAGAGATCCAACCTATATGGTGGATCTATGACCTAGACTTTACCTAAGCATAATTACAAATGGTTCTACATCCTTCTTGTTGGTTGTGACTTCTTCAGAGGTAAGGATCAAGACAAGGTATACTATCTATCCATCATTTTCAGATCTGGTATTTTGTTTTGAGTTCTATACAGTTTGATCTATCTAGATCTATGTGTCAGCATTAACAGTTATTAGATCTAAACGATATATTGAGTTTACCTTTCTGTTTCTACAGTTTGATTGATTGTTTAATGATCAGATTGCTTTTGAGTTTAGATCTATATATCTATATTTAAGTTTGAGTTCAGATCTGTACTACAGTCTTACTCTTTATCTATATCATCAAATCTCCTAGATCTGAACATTGTTTAAATAGTGAAGATTGATGTCTGAACTGTAGATCTAGTTGTTATACTCATTAAAATTAAAAGATACTACTGTTATGCTTTACTGCCCTAATTCTAACAGTTTTCAAGAATCATGAATGTCCTCCTATAGGAGAAGTGTGCAATTACAGGACCTTCTGTTTGAGTTGGGAATTCTTACATAAATATCGGCCATCATGATACCATAGCATATCATTCTTCCATACAAAGTTATCTAATGAATTGGGGTCCTCTTGTAGTTGTTGAATGATCTTGCATACCTCTTGATTTTGCTTTCATTATATCCTTGCTTCTTCCACCCAATCAAATTGCAGAATAGAAATAGCACATAGTGAACCTTTTGTTCCTTCTTCTTTCCTTGAAAAGGCATCTACCACAACATTATGTCTTTGAAGATAATTACAAAGCCGTAGCCTAGCATCTTTGTAACCCATTGTTGTTGCTCTTCTAAAGATAATCATTGCTCCAAGAAGTATTTCAAACTATCACAATCAGTGTTGAAATTAATGCAGCTGCAAGAGCCATTCTCCGGGAGGATGGAAAAGACCCTAGCTGTGATCTAGGGCCCCCAATACACTCTTGGGGTTCTTGATCTGGGACCGAGCAGTTAGAGCCATGGAAAAAGACCCTAGTTGGGCCCCCAGTGTATTGTTGGGGTTCTTGGTCAAGGACCAAGCAGTTTGATGGTATAAGTCCTTAGATGTGTTCTAGGGAATCCTTGCTCGGTGCTTGGATTGATCCTTGGTTGTGTACCTTGGTGGATAAGACCCTAGTTGTGATCTAGGGCCCCCAGATGTGTTCTGGGGTATCCTGGTCTGGGACCAGGCAGTTACTTGGTTAAGTACCAAGCCGAGATGATGTGTGACCTTCTTCTCTCCCGTGATGGTCCATGTGACCTAGGAGCAGTTAAGAAGAAGGGCATGATCACATCATTGACCCTCCTCGTATGTTGGGATGATAAAAGCTTATAGGTTATATCATGAGACTCATGTGAACAAATCTGCCATCAAAGAAGAACTTACCCTTTGACTTTGTCTTATTGTTTATTAATGAAACCCCCTTGCTTGAGTTATGTCCCCGCTATTTATTGATCATGTGTTGGTTCATTTCTTTACTCCTTCCTAAAGAAAAGTTGACCGCTTTTATCTTGAAACCCCTCTCATTGACTTGTCTTATTTCCTTGTTGATTTTTTATTTGTCATTTAATATTTTAAATGTTAAAATATTATTTGTTTATTTGTTAGGTATTAAACCTAACCCTAAAGTTATGGAAAGAAAGCTAACATGATTAGCCCTAACCCTACCTACCTAAAACTATAAAAGAGTAATATATCCCTCACTTGCTACATTCACTCACTCACTCTCTTAGTCGAGTTTATGACTGAGGTTTTTGGTTGTGGCTCCGCTGGATAGGGGTTTAGTTTGTTGCGGCTCTTCTAGCTCAGGTCTCTCAGCTCCTTACTTGTGTGTGTGTGATCTGCTCCAGCTGTCGTGGGATTATCCCCTTCAGCCTTCACTATTTCAGCCAGTCGTTGACCTATAGGAGTCCTTCTCAGCCAGTCGTAGTCGGTTTTTCGTGTTACTGATTGGTGCGTTGGATCTTCTTGTTGGTGTCGCCTTGTTGTCTAGATAATGCCACCTTAACTTTTTGATGGTATCGCCCTTTGTGTGTTGCCTCACCTTGTTTGCAAGCAACCCTAGTACCTTGAACAGGGTTTGTTAGGGCTGCCTTGGAACTGCTGGTATTTCTGCCTTTGTTGTAGTAGTTTTTTGTGTTCCCTTGGCTGAAACTATTAAGGTTGTTTGTGGCCTCTTTTCCAGCCACTAGGCTAAACAGTGGTGTCCTGCTTTTAGCCTTATTACTTGACAGTGGCATGGCTTTTTGATTCTTAGCCAATTGAATTGCTTTCTGGTCTACTACCCTAAAAGTTCTTGGCAATTGTCCTAATGATCATGATGAGATCTACCCTGAGGGTTTGACCCATGATCCCTTAAGCTTTTTCTAAGCATACATCAAGGAAGGTAATAGCAGCATATCAGGTAATTTTGTTCCTTGTTTCAGCTAAGGTAAAACTTAAGTAAATGTTCTGCTATTTGTTGTTTTATGTTAGGAGATTATACATCAAAAATTTTAATGTCTTGTTGATCCTAAATTACAGTAGCCAATGTTTGGAAACTAAAAGAAAATATTTGTGTTTTAACTAACCATTGTTTTTGCCCTTGAATTCTAACATGGTATCAGAGTTGAGGACATGAAAAGAGCTCATTTGTGGCAGACTTTTGAGCCTGTGTAGATCCACTATTAAGGGTGTGTTTTTCAGATCAGCAGTGAGTTTGTTTTGTATAAGATCTATCCTGTAAACAGTTTTCAGTATGGCTTCATCTTCAGTCAAAGCAGAAGATAAGCTTGAAGGGGCTTCAAACTTCAATGCCTGGAAGGCTAGGGTCTTTAATATCCTGGAAAAAAGTGACTTGGATGAGCTCGTTACCAGGGTGATGGAAGAACCTATTCAAATGCAGGAAGAGAAACCTATAAGAAGAGGCTGGCCAAAGCCAAGAGGGTCATTTTTTACTCAGTTAAAGATAGTATGATGCCTCTTATTGCTCACCTAAGGACAGCAAAGGAATGTTTTGATGCCCTAGCCAATTTGTATGAAAAGAAGGCCCCAACTCAGAAAATGACATTGAAGAAACAACTACGTACATTAAAGATGGGAAAAGATGAAACCATCTCTACCTTCTTTTCCAAAATTGCCCAAACAAGAAATCAGCTTGCAGCAATTGGAGTTACAATAGATGATGATGACCTTGTACAAACAGCAGTAGATGGTCTTCCAGAATCATGGGAGACAATTCTCTCATCTGTAAATGGAAGAGAAGTTCAACCCAACTTAGAGAGATTATGGCACGATTGCTTGGAAGAAGAGGGCAGACTTAAAAGCCGCAATGAACCCTCAACGGTGAAAGACCATGCTCTTTCAGCCAAAGCCAAGAAATGGAAAAAGTTTCCTCAGCACAAAGGCAAAGGTAAGAAACCTCAACGTAAGCACTCTCACCCTCACTCTCATTTATCTATAGTAAGATGCTTTAACTGTAACAAGCTAGGTCATTATGCAAAAGACTGCAGGAACCCTCCTTCACAGCAAAAACGGAAAAGCAGGTTTCACGCTTCAATTGCAACTAAAGAACAAGACCAGTGCAAAGAAAGTTATCGTGTTTCAGTTGTCTCTGGTGTTGCCATCAAATCAAAAGAAATTTGGTTAGTGGACAGTGGGGCCTCCAAGCACATGACAGGTTTCAAATAGAACCTTGTGAACTACCGAGATAAAAAGTTCAATGTAAAGGTAGAATTGGGTGATGATGGCACTTATGCCATCAAAGGAGTTGCATCAGCATTTTTTCAGCTTCAGTCAGCTAATGTATTTCATGTTGAAGAAATTCTTTATGTTCTTGGTTTAAAGAAAAATCTTATTTCAGTGGCAATTCTAGAAAGTAAAATTTACATAGTAGCTTTCTCCAAAGGAAAGGCTCTTATGTGGCATGTTATCCCCTATTTTAGGGATAACTAAGGAGATTATATCTTGAGGCCCACAAGTCCTAGACATGGAGTGTCGAGAGCCATATTGACTTGAGCCTGGCCCTGGAGGGCCCATTCTTCTTCTTCAGCGCCTCCATTCTGTCAACAACAGCAGCATCCATCCCATTGGCCTGGTTCTGAAGTAGCAGTGGGTCTTGCTCCATGAGATAATGACTCTGGGTATCATGGTATGTGTCACTCTGATTCTCAAAGCATTTGAATATGTGCATTTAATTCTCTTTTGTTTCGTGACATGTGCTTGGATTTTATGCCTTTTGACTTGTCCATACCTGGGGGGTGACAAAATGCCCTAGCAAGTTAGTTCCCTTAGGAGTGAGTTGCCACTCGGTGGGTTTATCAAAGTTCATCGTCCATTCCTTCCATACTTACCACCTTTCATCATATTCCCTCTCATTTATCCCCTACATTGGTTCGGGCATTGGGTTTGACAAGCTAATAAGGGTTGTACCTTGCCTTGTGGGAAGAAGGGGCTAAAGGCCCAGAGGGTAAAAGTAGCTGGAAAAAGTCAAAAGCCAAAGATCAAACCTTGAGATGCTTCGCTCAGGGATCCCCGAGAAAGCAATAAAAGAATTCTCAGCAAGAAAAGAGGGGACCCATAAAAAGGATAAAACTCAAAACCTAGTTGGTGGGTAGGGGGTCTCATCACGAGCGGTCCATGGGCATGTAGCAGTATGACACTACTATCCTTCTGGTCACCACGCCAGGGTAGTGGCTCTTGGTAGCATAGCCAAGAGAAAGGGGGTCTCATCATGAGCCAACCTTCTCATCTCCGTAAAATGCTTATGAGTAACGTTGTCACCACTGGTCACCACGTCGGGGCAGTGTCCCCCAGCTATTCTCTTGAAAGAAAAAGCAATAAGATAAAAATTCAAAAGGCATTGAATGGGCTAGGAAACAATTGCATTCATGAGAAGGTGCAGCTCACCCTCTTCAAAGGCACCCACAGGTAAGACCTACATTTCCCTGTCATCATTGCACCCCTTGCCCAAACATCTCCCACACCATCTCATGCACTTACATGACCTAGATTGGTCTTTACCTGGAAACACCCCACACCTAAGGAGAATTAGCCCAATAGGATGTCCTAGAACCCTCTCCAAACCTGACTTGTAGAATAATATAACGTCTTTGAGCACTTGTCTAGGAAAAGGAAGGCTTTATGCACATGTTTGGGTAACTTGATTATTAGATTTGATTGACATTGCTATGATCCATGTGACTTATGAACCCATGGAGGGCATACTTGTTGTTGTTGCAGGACCATGCCCAACGGACAAGTACATATGGGGAGATGATTAGCTCGGATCTCCATAGGGCTAAAATCCCACCAGATGGATGTTGAGACCACAGCCAGGGGCAGACATATACCAGATGCTTGCCTCGGAGAAAAAGAAGGACGTTCCACCAAAGGCACCTTGGCAGGCCTGGACCCAGGGGGGTCTTGCTTTTCCCCTTGAACGTTGGCCTTGGGAGGCCCATGATGTCACCCTTGTGACCCTTGACATCACCCAGCATCAGATGGACATGATGGAGGCAAATGTGTGCCAAGTGGCACGTGTTGCATGATCCGGAGGCCTTGGAAGGCCTAACATTTTGCTCATGGAGGTCAACATCTCACTTATGAGGCCCAACATCATCCTAGGAGGGCATGATGTCACCTCTTTGGCACATTTTAGGATTTAACTTGTCAATTTTATGTAAAAAACTGGATTTTTTATGTCACTGGCCATGTCGACCTTTTTTTACCTAATTTGTAATTAAAGGTCATTTTAATTGTATAAATAAGGGAAAATCCCTTGTATTTTTTCATCATCTTTCACTCACACAAGTGTGAGGTCTGAAATTCGGCCTCTTTAAAGGCTTATTGGCTGAAATTAAGTGGTGCGCAACTCTTGGACGAGGCTTCTTTTTGGTGTATTTTGGCATTTTCATGGTGGAAAGTCTTCAACTAGGGCATGTTACTAGATAATTCTTGGTGAATGTAAGTGAAAATATGCAATTCTTCTTTCTTTGAATGGTTATGGTATCTTTTACTTTGCATTTACTAAGATTATGAAATTTCTAGTGTGAAACCCTAGGAGAATAAGCACATGTTATTGTCATTCTCTCAATAGCTATCCACCTACATTTTGCTAGAAGACACCTCCATTGAAGCAAATGTTAGAGCCCTACCTTTGTAGCACTCTAACACCATTGCTTCATTAAGCTTTTATTTATCTCAAGCTTGAGCTACAGAAGAAGGAAAACTGCTAGGGCCTAGGGTTACCTACTTCCTAGTGAGGGTCGAATTTCCCCTTAGGGCAAGGGAAAAAAGGGTGAAAAAGACCTCCGTGCTAAACGAGCGATCAACACCTAGTAGTTGTTTTCCTTCTAGGTTTTTTGGATGATTGAGGCCTTAAGTTACCAACACCTCAACCATCCTCCCTCTTGTCTTTAGTTCACTTACTATCATTTATTTCCTTCAAGATTGTTGCTGCAAAAGTGACTCCATAACCCTAAAGGCACTAGTTTATACCTTGCATTTGATTGACTGATGAAAACAACCCTCAAACTATCTACTTCAAGCTCTTTGCTAACCATTCCTAACCCTATATTAGACTAACTTACTAACATTCTTGTTGTTGTTACAAAAGTAAGCTATAGCCATATATTACAGCAGTAAAAGCTCTTAAAAGCAAGTGTTCAAGTTGATTTTACATTGCCCTCTTTGCTTCTGGCAAACACTAGCATATTGCCAATTCTAGGTTATCATTTTGGGTCATTATTGAAGCTTGTTTAAGGAATAATTGTGAAGCTATCATTATATATACATTGTTATAAAGTTTTGTTTGCTTCATCTTGTATATCAGTTTATTGTTTTTATTGAAAGTCCAAGGTTTTACGAAGCACTAATATCAATTGTTACTTGCAAATAGTGTTTTCTTCTTATCTTGTTCTGGGCAGGGTATAGTCAAACAAATCTTTGCTTCATCTTATTAAACCTCTGAGCCTTTCTGATCAATGTGACTTGTGAGAGGGGAAGAACTTTTCTTGATACTATTACCTTTGCCTTCTCAAACCCCCAGGTCACTGGGAACGTCTCCCCTGTGCTTTCACCCCCAAAGAGAAAGAGGTGTCTTATTTAGGTGACAATGATAGGACAACCTCCTGTTACACCAATTTATGGTTCACTTGTCTTTGGCTTTTGGGCAAGTACAAATTGTGCGATAACATGGCCCTCAAATGAAAGCATGAGCTCAGCCATGATAATCGGAGCTCAAGAAGGTGGACTTTACAAAGTCATCGGTCAAGTTATTCAAGCATTAACTCATGAGATGATCAACCCTTGCGAATGTTTGGACACCTCAACTATAATGCTCTCCTGGGTTTGCAAAAGATGGTAACAGGTATGCCATTTTTTTCTTTTGAGCATGATAGTATTTGTAGAGGCTATGCTCTTGGTAAAAATACAAAGAAAGTTTACCCTCACAGTAATTGAAAAACTAATGGTATCTTAGATCTTATTCATTCTGATCTTTGTGGACCTATGATTGCTTCATCCATGAATGGTTGCCTTTATTATATCATTTTTATTGATGATTGCTCTCGTAAAACCTGGATTTATTTTCTGAAAAATAAAGATGAATCCTTCAGTAACTTTCAGGATTTTAAGAATCTTGTTGAGAATCAGACAAGTATACATATCCGTGTTTTCAAAACAAACAATTGAAAAGAGTTTGACTCCCACAAGTATGATGATCTCTGTCGGGCTTCTGGGATTAAGAGGGAATTGACCGTGCCTTATAATCCCCAAGAGAATGGGGTTGCAAAAAGAAAGAACAAGACAATTTGTGAAGCAGCCAGTGTTATGATGTATGATCAAAATCTTCCATTGTCTCTTTGGGCTGAAGCTGCAAGTACTACAGTCTATATTCAGAACAGGTGTCCTCATAAAGCCCTGGAAGAGAAAACTCCAGAAGAAGTCTTCACGGATAAGAAGCCTTCAATTGATCATTTCAGAATTTTTGGTACTCCTGTCTACATTCATGTACTGAAAGAAAAGAGGACTAAGTTAGAAGCCTCTAGAAAGAAAGGCACTTTTGTGGGGTACAGTGAGACCTCGAAAACTTATCGAATCTATGTGTCAGGGCAAAAATAAATAGAGGTCAGTAGAGATGTGACCTTCCATGAGGAAGTTGCTTTTCATCGTTCCAGAGAACTTCCCTTTGATACAGAGGCGCAAGAAGCTCCATCTCCAGAACCTTCAAATTCACATCTTTCAGATGAGTAGAGGGAGGAGGCCAGAGAGCCTTCAGTGGACCCCATAAGGGATTCTATTGAGTTTCCCCTAGAGAAACCTCCTGCCAAAAGGAAGCCAGCATGGTGTCCTGAAATTTTAAAAGAAACAGAAAAACATGCAGCACCTAAAGGTACTTTCAAAGAAAGCAAGAAGCCAGATAAATACTTAGGTTTGATAGCTCAGTTGAATCTTGTGATTGACTCAAAAGAATAGGAGTCAATATTGAAGAATGATGTAGGGGAAGTAGTCCCAAGACCTCAAGGAAAATCAGTAGTAACCTCTAAATGGATTTACAAAATAAAGCATGCAGCAGAGGGCAGTGTTGAAAAATTCAAAGCTAGATTTGTGGCTCGTGGTTTCTCTCAGAAAGAGGGAATTGATTATCATGAGATCTTTGCTCATGTTGCCAAGTATACCTCTATCAGAGTCATCATTTCTCTTGCTTCAGTTTTTTATTGGAAACTTCACCAAATGGATGTTAAGACTGCTTTTCTTAATGGTGAAGTTGAGCAAGAGGTTTATATCAAGCAGCCTGAGAGTTTTGTGATCCATGGGAAAGAATCCCATGTCTGCAAACTCAAGAAAGCCTTGTATGGATTGAAACAGGCTCCGAGAGCTGGGTAATGAAGAATTGACAGTTTTCTTTAGAGTCTTGGGTTCTCAAAGAGTATAGCATATCCTAATCTTTATATAAATATTGTGAAGAATGATCCTGTTATCTTAGATTTATATGTGGATGATTTGTTCCTTACTGGAGAGGAACATCCGATAGCTTAGACTAAGAGGGAGTTGTCAACCGAGTTGATATGAAGGACTTGGGTCTTATGCATTACTTTCTTGGTTTAGAGGTGTGGCAGAAACATGGTGAGATCTTTCTCTCACAAAATAAGTATGCAGTTGATGTGCTTCACAGATTTGGGATGTTGGGTTGTACGTCCATGACCACACCTATGATTTCTAAACTGTAGAAGTTACATGATCAAGCTACAGGTTCAGATCCAGAAGACCCTACAGTATATCATCAGATTATTGGGTCCTTGATGTATCTAGTACACACCAGACCGGACATTTTTTATGAAGTGAATGCCCTCAATCAGTTATGTGTAATCCAAAACACATTCATATGATTGTTGCTAAACATATTCTCTGATATGTCCAAGGGACTATAGCTTATGGGCTCAAATACACTTCTAGTGGAGGTGTAATGCTTCATGGCTATACAAATTCAGATTGGATGGGCAATACAGTGGACCAGAAGAGCACTTCCAGATATTGTTTCAGTTTGGGTTCAGCTATGATCTCTTGGTCCAGCAGGAAGTAGGGCTCCATAGCCCAAAGCACTGCAGAGGCAGAATACATTGCTGCAAGTGTTGCTAGTAGAGAAGTAGTGTGGCTCAGAAAGCTACTCTCAAATTTGTTCAGTGTTGAGTTGGAACCCACAATAATCCACTATGATAACCAAAGTTGTATAAAGCTCTCCGAGAATCATGTGTTTCATGACAGATCGAAACACATTGAGATGAAATATCACTATGTTCGGGACATGGTGCAGAAGAACATTCTCAGTATTTAGTATGTTCCTACGGCAGAGCAAACTGCGGATATTTTGACCCAGCCCCTGTCGTTCACAAAGTTTGTATACTTTCGAGACAAGCTTGGTGTTGCTAAGTGGGAATGTTAAAATTAATGCAACTGCAAGAGCCATTCTCCGGGAGGATGGCAAAGACCCTAGCTGTGATCTAGGGCCCCCAGTACACTCTCCGGGTTCTTGGTCCGAGACCGAGCAGTTAGAGCCATGGAAAAAAACCCTAGTTGGGCCCCTAGTGTATTGTTGGGGTTCTTGGTCAAGGACCAAGCAGTTTGATGGTATAAGTCCCTAGATGTGTTCTAGGGCCCCTAGATGTGTTACAGGGAATCCTTGCTCGGTGCTTGGATTGATCCTTGGTTGTGTACCTTGGTGGATAAGACCCTAGTTGTGATCTAGTGCCCCCATATGTGTTCTAGGGTATCCTATGTTAAATTTGGCAGCATCGACGGTCATTCTCCAATGAGAGGCCATATGGGCCACCCTAAGGCTAGCCAGGGAGAATTGGAGAATCAACCAGTCTTGTGAGGTATTGACAAAAGCTAGGGGGGATGTACAACCTCTATGAGTCAAACCAAAAGTCAGGACGAACGAGATGCTATGTGATTCTAATGCAAAAGTCAGGGGGAATGTACAACCTCTGTGAGCATAGACAATCTAGTGCAAAAGTCAGGGGGAACGTACAACCTTTGTGAGCATAGACAGACTAGTGCAAAAGTCAGGGGGAACGTACAACCTCTGTGAGCCTAGTCAAGCCTTGTGAGCCATGAGCAAAAGTCAAAGGACCTAGCAAAAGTTAGGTTGAATATAAAATTGCTATGAGCTAGAAAAAAACGATATTCCTAATACTGCAAATGATATAAATGTATTGATCTAGTGCGTTGGCACGTGTAACATTATCCACCATGAAGAGAATTTCGAATTGCCTTGTAAAGAGTCGAGTTGTAACTGAAGTCTCA
>CBVK0102874299.1:0-14962 GCA_900067695.1 Picea abies | reverse complement strand
GAGAGTTGTCCCCCATCAGAATAGGAGTACCTTTGCATGCATCTAATGAATAATAGACTGCTTTTGTGGAATCCATGTGACTTGAATCTACAATCCAAGCATCGAGACAAGAGTTGATGGCAATCAAGGCATGGCTAGATTTGCCTTTCTTGGGATTTTGTTATTCTGGCTTCTTGTTCTTGGCACCCTCGAGGATGTGATATCCAAGGATGTTTTGATCAATTATTTGAGTCATTAGATCTATTTGTTTCTGCATGCATGCGGATTCTGGATGGAATCCTTTATGGAAGTATGTGTATTTCTCCCCCTTTCTTCCCTTTCCACCTTTGGATTTGGATGCATCGGTGAAGGGTTTTGAGTACCCTTCCTTCTTCGAATTAGCATGAGATTTCATTTTGTATTTATCTTTATATTTATGATATTGATGGCTTCCATCTTTCATAGTAAGTTATCCAGGTGGATATTAGTGGCCACCCACCTATCCCACTGGCTCAAAAAATAGTTTTCCACCTTAGCAGTTTTTCGGGTTTCAAACTTTTGGGGCCATTTTGAGGCCCTAAACGACTTTTTTGGGGGATTTGGGGCTATCGTGCACCTAAAATGGATATCGTATGCAAAATTTATGACCATGGGAAGTTGATGTACTAACTTACCCAAATAGGGCCCACATGACTTTTGGCGCTTCATCTCCTAGGGTTAGGTTTTTGGATCTGTAGGTTTTTTTACATTCTTGTTTATTGTAAAAGGCCTTGAGAGCCTCACTATAATGATTTTCTTGAAAATAAGCACATCCGTGACATCTCTTCTCAAAGATAAACCTCCACCATTCAAACAATCTTGTTTTTCACTACATTTTAAAGTTTTAGCTTATTTCCTTATTGAATACAAAACCGGTTTTACTACATCTCTGTTATTTTGTGTTAAACATATTTTAATAATATGTCTCTGTTATTTTGTGTTAAACATATTTTAATAATATGTATTCATTTCATTCTTCTCATAAAATATGGATCAGTAATTGCATGTTCCTTTGGGCCTTTGATTTTTCCCATGCTGATGAGCTTGGTTTTCTCTTATGTCAGGGATTCGATAAATTCCTCAAGAGAAGGCATCTTCTAGGTGGCTTCAGAGGCAAATTTGTCTGAATGGAATGTGGATACGAACACAGAGAATTTAGGACCAAATTTGGAGACAACGGTGAGAACCATTTGTTTCTCCTCCTTAGATTTATCAACCCCACAATCTTTGAGTTGCGACAATAAATCCTTGTATTTTGTAAATAAATATTGGAGATTGTTGAAGCTTTTTGGATCTAATGTGAGAAATTCCACCTCAAGCATGTGGCCCATCATATCATCCTATTTTCTAAATATCCCTTCCATGGTTTCCCAAGATTCATTGGGTTTTTTACAATAAGATATGTGAAAAAGGAGATCGAGAGAAATGAGACTACAAATTGTTCCAAATGCTTCATCCATTCGATTTAGATACTTGGATTTTTCTATGGCTAATGTTGGTTCTTTCTTTGTACTCAAGGTTAACCTGTACAATCCTCTGGTTTGGATATGCATTATTATTCTCTCCTTCCATGCAAAGTAATTTTAAGGTGTAAGAATGAATTCTTTTGGGAATTCCATTTTTCCGATGTCTTCAATCTATGGTACCTGCAAAAATAATTTGGTGTAGATTTTTCTTAGCAGTCCATCAGCTCTGATACCATGTAAATTTTTTGAATCTACATAGAATATATATAGCTAGAAAATACACACACATTTGCAGAGAGAAATTGATAAAGAATAAGCAAGAGAGAAAGAATGGAAGAATTCTCATTAACCATATTCCACACTCAACGAGTGAATAATTTACAATAGATATAGGCTACATGAGTAACTAATGCACCATAGTAGTGTTCTAGAGTGATCTGAACACACAACAATAGTTACGGGAGTAAACTGCCACCTAGTCTAATCTCTCAGACAGTTACGAGAATGAACTGCCACTGAATTTGAGTTAACTAGTTTATCAGTCTTTAGTTAACTAACTGGAACAGAGTGAAGTGAGGAGGAGAGTAGGGAATCATGAATAATGTGCTAGTCCGGTGATGATCCCATGGACAATGTGCATTAGTTGGTGATGATATCAATGTTGCATGGTGATAATCCCAATGCAGCATCTAGACTCCACTCAACTGTTCAAACTGAAGTGAAAACTGAAGAGAATATTCTCCCTAGAGGAACATTATTCCTAAAATATAGGAGACTAAATAATGACTAATAAACAAGGAAAAACCTTAGGAAAAATAAATCCTAGGTGTTTGTGAAGTAACTCCAACAACTCTAATACCAATGATCCAGATTATTTTCAGAACGAAATGAGAGAAGAGTAATTATAATGAAGTACTCATGAAAATTTCCAGAAACAGAGAAATAAAGAAATACTTGATTTCTATTAATGAAAGAATTGTGTCTTCAATCTATGGTACCTGCAAAAATAATTTGGTGTAGATTTTTCTTAGCAGTCCATCAGCTCTGATACCATGTAAATTTTTTGAATCTACATAGAATATATATAGCTAGAAAATACACACACATTTGTAGAGAGAAATTGATAAAGAATAAGCAAGAGAGAAAGAATGGAAGAATTCTCATTAACCGTAATGAATAATGAATAATTTACACATGATATACTCTGTATAACTCAACCAATGTGAAATGGAGGAGAAGCCAATGCATCGTAGTGGTAGTATAGAGTGATATGGACACACACCAATAGTTATGGGAGTAAAATTCCACCTAGTCTAGTCTCTCAGGAAGTTATGGGAGTGAAATGCCACCTAGTTGAGTTAACTAGTCTACCAGTCTTCAGTGAATTGACTGAAATAGAGTGTAGTGAGGAGGATATCAAGGAATCATGGGTAATGTTATAGTATGGTGATGATACCAAGGATAATGCACATTATTTGGTGATGATATGAATGTTTCATGGTGACAAAACCAATGCAACATCTAGACTCCACTCAATTAGTCAAAGTGAAGTGAAAACTAAAGAGGATGTTCTCCCTACAGGAATATTCTTCCTAAAATATAGGAGACTAGATTATGACTAATAAAAAAGGAAAAACGTTAGGAAAAATAAATCCTAGGTGTGTGTGAAGTAACTCCAACACATCATTCATAAACTTTAAGTAAAGGTTAGAGTCATATTTACTCTTGGTAAATCCAAAGCTCATCAGGAAACTATCAATTCTGCCATACCAAGCTCTCGGAGCTTGCTTCAATCTGTACAGAGCTTTCTTCAATCTACAAATATGATTATTTTTGTCTTCAACTTCAAACCCTTGTGGTTTCTCTATATACACTTCTTCTTCAATAACACCATTCAGGAAGGTTGTTTTCACATCCATCTAGTGTAACTTCCATTTCATCTTAGCTACAAGAGATATGATGGTTCTGATAGAAGTGTATCTTTCTACGGGAGAAAATGTCTCTTCATAATCAATGCCTTCCTTTTGAGAAAATCCACAAGCTACAAATATTGCTTTATGTTTTTCAGTACTTTAGTCTGCAACATGTTTTATCTTGTATATCCATTTGGAAGATATCACATCTTTGTTCTTTGGTCTTGGAATTATTTCCCATACATCATTATTTATAATGGATTGGTATTCTTCTGTCATGGAATCCACCCATTATTTCTTCTAAATGGATTCTTCAAAGCAAGTAGGCTCCTTCTCTATGAGATCACATATCAAGGCCATATAACTAGAGAATGGCTTAGGTTTCTTTCTTTGTCTCATGGTTCCTTATGGGGCACCATACTTCTCTGCATATTGAATAAGTTCCCTTTCCCAAGATGGATTTATCTTGTGAGAGATATTCATTTGGGGACGTTCTTGATATCATATCATATCATGATCTTCTAGAATCTCATCATCAAGGGAAACTGTAACTTCCTTCACTAGTTTTGCAACTCTAGGAGCTACAGGTTCTTCTTCATATACTTCATCAAGATGGCACTTTTTTGATCTCTTGAGTGTTTCATATTCATCAAAGGTTACATCTTTTTTGATCTCAATATGATGGTAATATGGTATGTAGATTCTGAAGTCCTTAAAGACCTCACAGTATCCAACAAATATTCCCTTCTTTCCTGATGGGTCTAGCTTAGTTCTCTTTTCTTTCGGAATGTGTACAAACACTAGAAAAAAAATAGTTTGAGATGTCTTACTTCTGGCTTCTTTCAGGAGAACATTTCTTTGGGAGTTTTGAATCCAAGTGCACTATGGGATAATATGTTTTGGACATAGATTGTTGTTCTTTTTTCTTCTTCCCATAAGTGCATTGGAATATCTTTATCATGGATCATGGTCTTCACTGCTTCCATGATTGTTCTGTTCTTTCTTTCTACTACACCATTTTGTTGAGGATTATAGGGAGCGACGACCTCCCTCTTAATCCCAACATCTCTGCAAAAGTTTGCCAATTCGTTTGAGGTGTATTATCCTCCATTATCTAACCTGAGTATCTTGATTTTCTTTCTGGAGATATTTTCTAGAAAGGATTTGAATTCCTTGAAATTTTTGAGTACTTCATATTTTTATTTCAATAAATAAACCCAATTATTGTGAGAGTAATCATCAATAAATGACACATAGTATACATACCCACTTAGAGAGATAGATTTCATTGAACCACATACATCTAAGTGGATGAGCTCCAAGGTTCCTTCTTCTTTATTATCACTCTTAGGGAAAGGATTCTTTATGTTCTTTCCTTGTAAAAATCCCTTGCATACACCTTCATGGTCAAACTTGAATTCTGGTAAACCTGTAACTACTTTGTTTACATATGGTAAGGCTTTGTAGTTGATGTGAACTAGTATTTTATGCCAAATTTCACATGGACTCTTATTTGAGTGATTCAAGGTTGATTGACCTTTTAACTTATACAAGCCACCTTCTTTTGTTCCAATAACAATTGCATCTTCTATGGTTTTTCCTTTAGGCCACATAAGAACTCCACCATCTATGAATGCAACCCTGCAACCTTTCTTATCTAAATATGATATAGAAATTAATTTCTTTTTCAAACCTAATACATAGAGTGTGTCCCTCATCTTCATCGAAGTTCCTGAATCCATTTTGCAAGTGGATTCTTCCATTCCTTTGATAGGGTATTGATATTCATCTCCAAGTGAGACTTTCTGGGGAAATTTATTTTCTGAAAGGGTAGAAATAATGTCTCTATGACCTATCATGTGCTTAGAAGCACCACTATCTATGAGCCAAGTATCCTAACCAAGTATCAAAGATCTTGAGAGGTAAGAAAATAAATCATAATCTTCAATCTTTTCTTTAGTCATCTTTCCAGGTGGCTCATCATCTTCAACTACATGGGCATGATGTCTTTTGTTATTTCTCTTTTTGTATTCTTCCCTTATGGAAGGAAAATTCTTAGCAATGTGTCCCATCTTCCAGGTGGCTCATCATCTTCAACTACATGGGCATGATGTCTTTTGTTATTTCTCTTTTTGTATTCTTCCCTTATGGAAGGAAAATTCTTAGCAATGTGTCCCATCTTATCACAATGATAACATTGATAAGAGGAGAAATATTTTTCTCTTCTTTACCCCTTCTGAAATTTCTAGACTCTCCTTGGAGGGTGAGATACTTTATAGAAGTGGATGAATCTCTTTGGGAAGTAAGATTCCTTATGAAGATAGGTCTTCTTTTTGAAATGAGACCTTTTATTTGCTCCTTTAGCATGAGAATCTAGGGCTTGGTCTTCATCTCTTAATAGTAATACTACTCGGTTGGATAATCTTGCTTCCTCTTGAACACATTCTTCCCATAAAGTGTCAAAGTGGACTTTCTCTTTTCTTGCACAGATAGTTTGGATGAAGGCATCCCAAGGTCTTGTGAGACCATTAAGATCTATCATTATAATTTCATATTCATCTAGGTTGTCTCCAATTTCTTCTAATTTTTCCTTGAATTGAGAACGCAGATGATTTTAGGAGCTAAATTTCACAAATGCGCTAATTTTCCATGGTTTTCCCCCAAAATAGATTCGCTAATTTCCATTTTTTCTAAAATCGATTTGCCCAAATTCCATAGAATAAAATTATTTTACCTTAAAAATCGCCAAACATTTATAGAAACTATATAAAGTCCTTAGAAATTTGAATATTTTTACAAAAGTATCGCCAATCATTTTACATTTTGCATATTAAGGACTAGTAAGATTAGCCCAGGTTTCTACATTTTAATATGAATTTATTAAGGACTAGTAAGATTAGCCCAGGTTTCTACATTTTAATATGAATTTCCATCCTTAAAATTATCCCTGATTGAGAAACCCTAGATAAAGAGTCATGGATTGTTTCTCCCTTCTGCATCTTTGTACTCTTGAGTTGGGTTCTCAAGTTCATCTTCCAATTGATGTTCTTTCCTTCGTACATTATGGTTAAGGCATTAAACATTTATTTTGGATTATTCTTCGAAGAAACTTGAGGGATCAAGTGATCTTTAATAGAGTCTATAATTATCCTTTTGACCCTACCCATATCCTTCTTGTAATTTTCTTTTCTTGCCTCTTCTTCAGATTCTGGTACATTTTATTTTATGAATTTTTCTAGGTCATTCTCTTCAAGAATGAGTCTAATTCTGTACTCCGAGGCATGAAAGTTTTCCACACCTTCTAACTTGTCAACAAGCTTAGTGCTTGCAAACATATTATCCTGAAGCTAGAAAAATGATGAAAAAATGAAACTTCTTAGAAACTGAATTTGACCTTACCAAGAGATGCACTTGGCTGAGGCGAGTAATATGGAGCTATTATATTTCAAAATTTTCAAGTTTTACCCTTCGAAACTTGACCTGCGGAAATATGGACTCGTACTTCTAGTACTAGTTCTGGTTTCCTAGTTTTCTGGATTTTTGGTACCAATCAAAACTAGGATTTTGAATTTCCGGAGGCTTTATCCACTGAAAAAGTGCACTTAAGCTCCCAATGAGTTTTCTAGGCTAGGGCACACTTCCCTAGATGGTTCTCTTACAAATATTTCCTTCCAATAAAAGGCTCTAATTTTCTTGTACGACAACAATGACATTTTTGGTTACCTAGTGAAAGGTTCTCTCTTCATTTTAGCTCTGAAACCATGGTAAGTTTTAATGTTTTTTAGAAATAGTAGAAAAAATATGATCACTGAGAAATACACAATCATAAGGTACACAAAATTTTATTCTAGGAAAATCTCAAGGGGGAGAAAAAACAACAAAAACTTCCTTAATATAGATTTCCAATACAATGTCAAGAGAAAAGACCAAACCACCAAGAATATCTAACACTAGACATGTGCCTCTCTCTTCTCCTTCTTCTAACTGCAACTTCCTTAAAAAATTGTGCACTAGATGAGTGACTTGAGTGAGTGAGTGAATGAGGCACTATCCTCTCTTATTTATACTAGCTAAGGGGCACTAAGGTTGAGTCTCTTCAACAAGCAGGGTCGACTTCTCCATATAGTGGTTAAAGCCACTTTAATTTTCCCTAGGGGGAGACTTTACAAACAACATCATTTAACCATGGTTTGACCAATCCAAAATAGGGGATTTTCTCATATACAAGTACCGACATGATCAATCCACAAAAGGGGATTTGATCTATATAAAAATAACTCAAGAATAATTATAATATTCTTCGTAGCTACAATATTTCGACAGTGATCCACCCACTACTTTCCAACGGGCGATATTAGGCATTTTTTTCTGATCTAGTTAATGTTAGTGTTGAAATACATATGGATGATTTTACTCCATATGGCACTAACTTTGAAGGGGCATTATCTAATCTATAAAATACACTCCAATGATGTAAGCAGACTAATCGCTCTATGACTACGGAAAAGTGCCACATGATGATGATGAAATGAGTGGCCTTGGGACATTTTCTCTCAGTTGTTGGGATTCAGGTCGATCCAACAACAAATCATGTAATATTGAGTATGCCACCTTCAAAAATGTCGAAAGAGGTACGTATATTTTTGGGGGAAAATGGATACTATCATCATTTCATTAAAAATTATTCTAAAATTGCATCCCCTCTATTTGCATTGGTTATGAAGGATGCATAATGCTTGTGGACTAAGAATTGTCAATTTTATTTTGAAAAATTAAAACATTGGTGTCTACAACTCCCATCTTACATGGACCATATTGGGCACGCCCATTTCAAATCTTGTCAGATGCTTCTGACACTATGTTGGACCTGTACTAATACAAGAGGAGGACAAGAATCCCTATTCCATATATTACACCAACAAAATTGAATTACACAGTAACTAAGAAAGAGTTCCTTGTTGTTGTGTTTGCAATTAATAAATCCTAGCACTACATAAATGGTTATCCTATCTTGATACACAAGGATCACTTGACTATCAGGTATTTATATAATAAAGCCATTACAAGTGCATGAGTTATCAGATGGTTATTATTAATGAAAGAATTTGACATTACCATCATGGATAATTTTAAGGATGAAAATTTATTTTGAAATGTAGAAACCTTGGCAAATCTTACTAGTCCTTTATATGTCAACTATAAATGTTTGGTGATATTTTGGTTAAAATATTCAAATTTCTAAGGATTTTATATAGTTTTTATAAATTTTTGGCATTTTTTGAGGTAAAATAATCTTTTCCTATGGAATTTGGGAGAATATTTTTTAGAATGGAAAATCTTTTTTTGGGAAAAATCATGGAAAATTATCCCATGGGATAAATTTATCCCCTAAACATTTCCCTGATTACCATTATTGATAAACCTAGGAAGGAAAATGTGGTAGAATATTTGCTATCCAGACTTATTGAAAATACTGACAACTCTCCTATAGAAGACATTTTTCTAGAGGAACATTTGTTTGCAGTGTCTTCCCATACACCATGGTATGTAGACATTTATAATTACCTTGTTGAAAGGAATTTTCTACACCACGTCTCCTCAAGGGAAAATATAAAAAATATCCAGCAAAGTGCAAGATTTTCGTGGATAGATGTATATATATTTTACAAAGGATAAGATCAGATAATTAGAATATGTGTAAGAGAGGATGAGATTCATGAAATTGTCAAGGCCTACCACGACGGGCCCTGTGGAGGGAATTTTGCAAAAAAAAGAATTGGCCATAAATCACTATGCATGGGTTATTATTGGCCAACCATATTTCAGGATGAAAAACAATATGTAAAAGGATGTGATAGCTTCCAACAGATGGGCCAACCCATTCAGTCTGTTGATATGTTGTTACAAACACAATGGGTAATAGAACCCTTCAAGCAGTGGGCTCTCGACTTTGTGGGCCTAATCAACCCCTCATCACATCAAAGATATTATATCATCGTATGCACATACTACATAACAAAGTGGTTGGAGGTAAGGGCTCTCCCAAAAGCCACAAAACAAGCTATTATGGATTTCTTGTTTGAAGAAACCTTATCCGGTATGGGTTTCCAAGGGAGATAGTTACCAACGAAGGAGCATAGTTCACATAAAAAAAATATTAAGTCATTTATTAAGAAATATGGGATTCAGAATCGAGTTACTAATCCTTATCACTTGCAAGAAAATGGTAAAGTCAACAACACCAATAAAGTATTGGAAAATATTCTTACAAATACAATGGTCAGTCATTTCAGAGATCGGGTTAATCAATTGCTAGAATATCTATGGGCTTACATGACAACTTGGCAAAATAGAATGGGTTTCTCTCCATTTGATTTGGTGTATGGTGAGTGTTTGATATTTCCAATTGAATTTGAAGTCAACACACTCAAAATTGTTGTACAAGTTGGTCTGGATTTGACAGTAGCATAGAAGCATCGATTAGAAAAAATCAATGAGCTCGATGAAATCCGTTTGGATGCATTACAACATAATGATATTGTGTAGTGAAACGTGCAAAGTGGCACAACAAACATAAAAAAGAAGCTATTTCATCAACAAGATTGGGAACTTCTGTAAGAATCTAGGTTGAAATGTTGTAAGGGAAAAATTTACACTAGATTGTTGGGCCCTTATGAAGTAGATATAGTTTTCGATAACGAAACTATTAAATTGATAAAAAAATATGGAGAACACACTCCTCTTCTTTCCAATGGACATATTCTATGGTTATACCATCATCCAACCTCGAGGGATTCTTTCATCAAGCAGGTTTCTTCCAACCTGCATGTAGAAATGTTGCACGAAGAAGGAAAATCCTGCACACCTTCAACTCCATAAAATAATAATAATAATAAAATAAATAAATTTTTAATTGTGAAAACGCCTAAAGGGAACAATTGGACAGATGTTAGTTGAAAACCAACTTGTTAGGGACTGGCATCTGCTATATATATATATATATATATAATTCTTCTTCAATCATTTTTTTTCAAATAAAATATTCATATTAAATCTTCACTTTTGGGACAATATGACATTTTTATTCTACATGAATGATATTGTAACTTCTGAAACAATTTGTAACCTCTCAAGTAAAAACACAATCAACCATTGAAACTTGTCTAAGTAACAACATAAGGGACTAAGTGAACAACATGATCAATTGTTGAAACTTTTCTAAATTTCAGCACAGACAATGTTAGAACCTATTCAAGTAGCAACATTGTGTAAATGTGTTGAACCTAAAAAGAATAGATATAGCTAGAAAATACTACACACATTTGCAGAGAGAAATTGAGAAAGAAGAAAAAGGAGAGAAAGAATGGAAGAATTCTCATTAACTGTAATCAATAATGATTAACTTACACATGATATACTCTATATAACTCAATGAATGTGCAATGGAGGAGAACCAATGTGCCATGGTGGTGGTCTAGAGTGATATGGAAACACACTAGCAATTATAGGAGTGAACTACCACCTAGTCTAGTCTCTCAAGTAGTTACGAGAGTGAACTGCCACCTAGCTGAGTTAACTAGTCAACCAGTCTTTAGTTAATTGACTGAACATAGTGTAGTGAGGATAGATCAAGGAATCAAGGGTAATGTGCTAGTATGGTGATGATCCCAATGTTGCATGGTGACAAAACCAATGCAGCATCTAGAATCAACTCAATTAGTCAAACTGAAGTGTCAACTGAAGAGAATATTCTTCAGGTGGAATATTCTCCCCTAAAATATAGGAGACTAGATAATGACTAATAATGACTAAAAAACAAGGAAAAACCTTAGTAAAAATAAATATTAGGTGTGTGTGAAGTAACTCCAACACCCCCCCTAAGCATCACTATGGTGAAAATAAAGAATGTGTCCCGACAACAAGGCCATGTTAGGTACCCAAATACAAAAGATACAAAAGCAAGGACCTCTGTATCAGGAAGATAATCAAGCTCCACAACCAACACAAATTTGAGTGGTGCCATTATTCTTTGTGGATGATCGAGTCAACTTCTCTGTGTTAGTTCTTGTTTAGCTCTAGTTCAGCGATGGCCTACTCCAGTCAACTCTATTCTCTCATAACTCTTATAAAATGAAAATTACCATTTCGTTTTGGGCCCTTATGTTCTCTTATAGCTCCTCAACAGCTATGTAGTTTCCTTCGCACCCAAAGAAATCTCTAATCTAGTCAACCTTTGTAATTAATGCTTGCCTTTTTGTGGCATTAATTCCAATTCCATCTTCATATTTTCCATTTTATCTGTCAATATGTCATGATCCTCGGTGGAACCTTCCATTTATGACTACATGTCTCCTGGATGGTTCATCATTACTGCTTTTTATTTGTCCTTTCCATGCTTTAATTCCCTCAATGATATTAATTGTCCTATTTTGCGCTTGACCTCTGTGTGCATTTCACTATTTTGGTGTCATTCCTCTTACATGTGTGACACTCCCTTTTTCTGCATTGGTCTTATTTCTTTATTTCCCATACTTTTGACTGCCTTTTTTTTCTTTTTGGTTTTCCAATTTTTATTTGTTTTCTCATTTTTTTACTAGTTTTTTTTTTTTTTCCCTACTATAGTACAACTACTATGGTACATGTAATCTTATGTATCTCACATTATTGCACAAATTTTTGGCCATATCTATAGAGTTTCAACCGACTTTGATTCACCAATCCCCCCTAGGATTTCTCCATTCAGTGTTTCTAACTATGAAACACTTGTTTCTTTAATATACTTGATCACATATAAACCCAACCAATGTATCTTGAACTTCGTTGGGTGTTGCATAAACTTATTTTCATATAACAATACTAAGTCTCCTACTTGGAATTTTTTATGCCTAACATGTCGATCATGCCATGCTTTCTCTCATTCCTTCTGAACTTGTTGATGGAATCCTATGACAAGTATGTCTTCCTCAAGTTGTAACAACTGTGAAAATATCTCCTCCGTTTCACCTAAATCTGAAAAATTAGTGATTTCTTCCATGCACAGGCTAGGTACAATAAATTCCATTGGCATAACTGTTTATTTCCCATAGACTGACCTAAAGGGTGTCTTTCTTGTTATCTTATTGATCGTATTCTTGTATTCCCATAATACCATAGGAACTATTATATCCCAATCATCTCTATAAATGTGTTAAACCTACACAGAATAGATCTAGCTGGGAATTGGCATACACAGTTGCAGAGAAAATAGAAGAAAAGAGAAGAAAGAGAGAAATAATGGAAGAGTTGCAGAGAAAATAGAAGAAAAGAGAAGAAAGAGAGAAATAATGGAAGAATTCTCATTAACCAAATGAATGAATGATAATTTACACATGATATAATCTGTATAACTCAACCAATGTGCATTGGAGGAGAAGACAATGTGTCATAGTGGTGGTCTAGAGTGATTTGGACACACACTAGCAATTACGAGAGTAAACTACCACCTAGTCTAGTCTTGTGGGAAATTACGGGAGTGAACTGCCACCTAGCTAAGTTAACTAGTCTATCAGTCTTCAGTTAACTGACTAAAAAAGAGTGAAGTGAGGAGGAGATCAGGGAATCGTGAGTAATCCACTAGTATGGTGATGATCCCAAGGACAATGTGCATAAGCTGGTGATGATCCCAATGTTGCATGGTGATAATCCCAATGTAGCATCTAGACCCCACTCAACTAATCAAACTGAAGTGAAAACTAAACAAAATATTCTCCCATAGGAATATTCTCCCCTAAACTTTAGGAGACTGGATAATGACTAATAAACATAGGAAAAACCTTAGGAAAAATAAATCCTAGGTTTGTGTGAAGTGAACATAAAGAATGGGTCCTGACAACGAGTCCATGTTAGGTACCCAAATACAAAAGATACACTAATAAATGAGTTAACTAGTCTATCAGTCTTCAGTTAACTGACTAAAAAAGAGTGAAGTGAGGAGGAGATCATGGAATCGTGAGTAATGCATTAGTATGGTAATGATCCCAAGGACAATGTGCATTAGCTGGTGATGATCCCAATGTTGCATGGTGATAATCCCAATGTAGCATCTAGGTGATGATCCCAATGTTGCATGGTGATAATCCCAATGTAGCATCTAGACCCCACTCAACTGATCAAACTGAAGTGAAAACTGAACAGAATATTCTCCCATAGGAATATTCTCCCCTAAACTTTAGGACACTGGATAATGACTAATAAACATAGGAAAAACCTTAGGAAAAATAAATCCTAGGTGTGTTTGAAGTGAACATAAAGAATGGGTCCTAACAACGAGGCCATGTTAGGTACCCAAATACAAAAGATACACTGAAATAAAGTAAGGAAAGAGGGAAAACCTCATGGGAAAAATCCCCCCTCAAGGTTCAATGTATGTAAAAGGAAGAACTACAATTTCTAGGAAACTGTGTCATTCACTCCAAGACGAATTCATAGAGAATGGAACTTATGCTTAGTGAAGCTCTTGGTGAAGATGTTTGTCATCTATTCTACTGAAGGATAGGACTGTAGGTCGATGATCCCCTCGTGTAGTAAGTCTCGGATGTAGTGAATGTGGATCTCTATGTGCTTTGTTCACTGTCTCTAAACTAGATCTCTACAAAAATTCAAAGTGCTCTGGTTGTCACACCACATGACGATCGGTTGATGAAATCGAATGCCCAACTCGGTGAGAAAATATTGTACCACATAGCCTGAATGGTTATGTTAACTACCCCTTTGTACTCTTCCTCAGCTGAAGATAGAGCAATGAAATCTTTCTTCTTGCTTGACCAATGGATAGGCCCGTAACCAAGACTAAGTGACTAACTAGATGTGGACTTGCGATAAGAGCTATCGCCAGCCGAGACAAAATCAGTAAACCCGATGAGATATAATGTAGAGTCTACTACATAATGAATCCCAAAGGTGATGGTGCCATGTACGTATTGAAGGATACGCTTTGAAGCCTTCCAATGTAGCTCATGCGGCTCCTACATGAACCTAGAAATTGTGCCAACTACATAGGAGAGATATGGTCTAGAGTGTGTGAGATACAACAAGATCCCCACTAATTTTACGTACAGTGTGTTGTCAACCAGTGTAGTCTCCCCACCATCCTCAATTTTGACTCCTGATAGGAAAGCTGTCAGAGAAGACTTGCAGTATGTCATGTGAAATCTCTCAAGAAGATCTCGTGCATACTTGGCCTAAGACAGTTTGATTCCTAATGCATCCCAACTGATATCAAGTCCAAGGAAGAATTTTAGCGAACCCATGTCTAGTTCTCTAGGAGGGAGTTGTACTCCTCCTGCATGGCAGATTCCCAAAAGGGATTTCTAGCAACCTCACCATAAGACTGTGGATCTGAAGACTGAACCAAGAAAATATGCCTGGATGGAAATGGTTAAGTGGAAATGAGTGAAACATGAGTCTCCTTGAAATCAGATTGAGTCCTCCTAGTATCGGCTGGATCACCAACGAGATCCCCTGCATCCTGAAGATTAGTATGTGCCCACTTGGGCCTCTTCTATGGCTCTAAAACTGCATCTATAT
>CBVK0102874257.1:0-16184 GCA_900067695.1 Picea abies | reverse complement strand
CTTCTCCTCCTGTCTATGTCAGGCTGTATAAGAATGTCCTTCACAGAAACTGAAGGGACATATGCAGTAATCTCTGCCACTTTTAGGACTTCATCCCTCCCCCATCAAGGGGTACAGAGTGACTATCGCTCCTCCATGGTGTCTTATGGAATGATAATATCTATTTCATCGCCCTGTCTGCATGGTTAATTGAGCAATAGTATTTGTTTTGAGTGAATTTGAAGCTTGTTTTTCCTCTGTTTTGTCATATTTGTGTTCTAGGCCTCCTCCTCAGAGCCTCTTCTTTTTGTATAAGACTTTGATTTCTTATGATCCAATGGTCATCATTCGATTAATCCTCTTTGAGTCTCTTTTTATTTTTTATTTTGTTTGAATGCACATCACCATATTGGGTTAATTGTGATCCTTAGATTATGTCTTTGGCATATTTGGTTGAATGCCTCTTGTTGTTGATTTGTAATGTTCTGAAATTTGCTTCGATGTTCTGAAACTAATATTTTTACTTTGCATTCAAATCTCTTTTTCGAATTGAAAATTACACTCATGTTTTCAGATTTTGTTTGTTTATGAACTATTACAAAATTGGTTTATTTTTTTGAGTGGTTAGTAATGAGATATTTCTTTCATATGAGTTCTTTTGATGCTTGTTGACCTACTTGATTGTATTTTTTGGCTTGCATTTTAAAGAAAAATAAATTGAATTTAAAAAAAAAGTTCCCCCTCATGGACGGGGGGGAGGTGGGGGAAGAATCACGTATCTTACATTTTATTTGACTCATTAAATATCAAACACCTTTGAAATTCAAAGAGTAGTTCATGTTTCTTTCATTGAATGTTACACTTGTTTATTTCCTTGAGACCTCTTTCTCCTTTCTGTAGATAAGCTTTATCGAAACTAAAGATTGCATTCCATTCATTTTTTTTGTTGAAGTTTTCTTGGATTCAGAGTGATAAAACCATATAGTCCACTTCCATTTACCCTTTTGAGTAAAAAAAACATAAAAGTAAGAAGGTACCTAATATAAAATAAACTAGACTTTCTCTTTAGTAGAAAATGATCACAAGTCTAGGTTGTAGGGTGGAGGGTAAATTATCCAACGCCATTGAAACAAAAATAGGAACACTAATGAGTGAAAATCCATTAGTAATGTGAATTTTTTTTTGGGAAATATTTTGTAACACATGATTCAAAAATAGGAGAAGTCAAGAAGAGTGCTTGGACCGGTCCCCAACACTCTCTCTCGATGGGGTTATGCAAGTCAAGGGGGAAATCTTAGTAGTGGAAATTCCTTGTGGTGACACTACTATTTTATTTTCTTTGGTTCTATGAAATTTTTCTTACATTCCCTTCCCATTTGTAGAATCCCTCTTCCATGACCATTCTTCCAAACCACCAAGCACAAAGTGGTAGCTCTAGTTACTTTTCCTAGCTTACCTTCCTAGGTGACTGTAGTGGAGGTACTTTAAGTACCTGAGACATATGTACAACACATGATTTTGGATCATTAGGAGGGTACTTGGTTGCATCTAGTACTTGCACCTCTAGAATTCCATTACGGAGTAGTTGTGGGTAATTGTCACTCGTTTCTTCATTGACGGTATCATCTCCCATCTCTAGAAGATCCTTAATTCCTTTCTCTATGTTACAAGAGAGTTGTTTGATTTCTCTTATATTATAGGGACTTTGGTAGTGTGTTATCTTTGATTTAGAAGAACCTAGGTTGAGTCTGTGTCTATGGAAATAGTTCTAGAGCCTACTAATCAAGAAACCCCTTTGTACAGGGATCCTCGTCATTTTCCTTTTTTTGGAAATATTGGTCCTCACATTGCTACATTGAGTCTTCCCAAATTCACTGTAGGGTTACCTGTATGGTTGTTTTCCACTCTAACGATCCCAAATTCTCCTGGTGCCTTCAATGCAAGCCCTCCACCTCAAGACCATCAACCTCCTGTTGACCCTTTTCATCCTTTACCTATTGGGTATTATTGCCTTTCTTCGTCCATGCCTAGTGAAAGATGTGATGCTAGTAAATAGGAGGCTAAGAAGGAGAAGAAAAGGAAGAACAAAGAGAATCAAAATAAGCAAAGGGAAAATCAGCTAGCCACTGTTAATCATGTTGGGAGTGTTGATAATGTTGAGAAATCTAAGAACATAGGTCACAAACCCAAGTTAACTTGTATGATTTGTAAGGGTGATCACCTTATTAACCATTTCCTTAGTATTCCAAATATTTTAGAAGTGTGGTCTTAGGGTTCCCAACAACCCATGTCACCAGCCTCTCTAGGTCATGCTAGTGACATTATGTCAACTAGTGATAATATGGTTGGGAGTAAAAAACGTAAAGTCAAGTTTCCTTGTAAGTTATGCAAAGAAAATCATCGTACTTACCATTTCCCTCATATAGAGGAGGATTCACAATTGTTGGAAGATAATGTCGTTTCCCATCAACAACCTTTAGTTTCTTCCCAAGAGTCCTCTCCTACCCAACCTCTGGTTGATGAAGTGGTCAATACAATTCAATCTTCGGTTGACCCCACTCTTCCCTCAGAGAGTGAATTCAATACCAATGATGTTTTCTTTGTCAATTCAAATTATTCTATATAAGGGGAAATCCCTTGTTTTTCAACAAAACCCCCTCCAAGTATTGAGGTCATTTCCTTTGATTGGAATATTCTAGAAAAACCTCGTATTCCTTTGAGTATCCATTCCTAGATAATTGTGCAATCTTATAATAAGTACATATATCACACTATAGTATATGAAGGGGCATATGTTAGTATTTTATCCTCAGCTGCTTGGAAATATTTAGGTTCTCCTGAGCTTGTGCCAACCACTAATAATCTAATGGATTTTAATTGAAGACCTAATGAACCTTTAGAGATCCTTCCTCAACTTACCATCACCTTAGGAGGGAAAATTGTCTGTATTGATGTCATGGTGGTCCAATTCCCCTTTGATTTTAATTTTATCGTTGGACGTGAATATGAATATTATATGGAATTTTTAGTGTCCACACGTTTCGAGTGATACATTTTCCCCATGATGGGAGCATAGTGACCATCGATCAACTTTCGTTTGTCATTCTTGATCATTGTATGATTCCATACCATTAGACTTCCTTGAATATTCCTTACATTCAAGTGGTTTCTCCCCCACCACAGTCAATTATGTGGCATTATCTCCCATGCCTTCAACTACTAATGAGAAGGATCCTCTCGCTATATGGTCATCTTCTTTGGATTTAGATCCAACAGTTGACATGGTAACTCCTTCATTAGGGACATTGGACCTGTTCTCCCCCCTGTTGATCCGAATGAGTTTATTGACATGTGTTCCTTCCAAAGCATTGTTCTTCCATCTGATGAAGACCTCTTGGAAGCCCTGGTCAAGGTCCATGAGAATAGTTCATTTTTTTGTGTCAAGCTCGTTAAAAAATGAAACAGATGAGCATAGCTCATTTTCTTTGTAAATATCGTTAAAAAATGAAACAAATGAGCATAGTTCATTTTATGTTTCAAGATCGTTAAAAATGAAATAGATAACCATGACCATAGTTCCATTTCTATGTCAAGATCATTAAAAATCAAATATATAACCATGAGCATAGTTCACTTTTTGTGTCAAGATCGCTAAAAAATGAAAAAAATTATCATGAGCATAGTTCATTATTTGTATCAAGATCATTAAAAAATGAAATAGACCCACATGAGCATAGTTTTCTTTATGTGTCCNTGNAATGAAGCTAGTAATCAAGAGGCTAATAATAAGAAGAAAAGGAAGAACAAGAAGAAGCAAAATAAGCAAGGGGGCAATCAACCAACCACTGTGGTGAGTGTCTCTAATGTTGAAAAGCCGACCAACATAGGTCGCAAGCCCAAATTCCTTTGCATACTTTGTAAGGGTGACCACCTTCTTAAAAATTTCTCTAATATTCCAAAGGTATTAGAAGTGTGGTCCACGAGTTCTCAACAACCTGTGTTTCCAGCCACTGCAAGTCATTTTGGTGACATCCCATCAACCAATTATCATTAGGTTGGGGGAAAAAAGGGTAAAATGAGGATTCCATGCCGATTATACGGCGATATGCACCTCACTTACCTTTTCCCTCGTATGGATGAAGCCTAGAAATTACTGGAATACATTGTTTTTTCCCATCAACAACCTCCAACTACTTCTCATGAGTCCTCTCCAAACCAACCGTTGGTTGATGAAGTGGTCGGTCTGATTCCATTCTCGGTCGATACCTCTCTTCCTTTGGAGAGTGAAGTGGATAACGATCAGGTTTTTCTTGTCACTTCATATTCCTCCAAACAAGGGGGAATTTCACCCATTTCAACAGAATCCCCTCCAAGTAATGAGGCCATTTCCTTTGATTGGAATAGTCTGGCAGAGCATCACCTTCCTTCCAGCCTAAATTTCAAAATCACGGTGTAGGTTTGTGATAATATCATGGTACATCACACTATTGTTGACGAAGACACTTCTGTTATGATTCTATCTTCAACTGCTTGTTAATCTTTAGGTTCCCCTAAGCTTGTGTTGGTTACCCATCTTTTGTGGGTTTTTAATAGAAGATTCAGTGAACCTGTAGGTCTATTCCTCAAATTCCCATTAACTTAAGAGGGAAAAATGTCTATATTGATGTTATAGTAGTCCAAGGCCCCTTGAAATTTAATTTACTCCTTGGGCGAGACTATGTTTATGGTATGAAAGTCTTCGTGTCCACACTCTTTTTGATGCATTTCCCTCATAATGGAAACACTATGACCATTGAATAAATTTCATTTTTTAGTCATGATATGACTGCTGACCATCTGAATTCCCTGAATGTTCCTTATATGAAAGTGGTATCCCCCCCAACATAAGTTAATTATGTGGTATCATATCCCATGCCTTCAACTACCGATAAGAAGAAGTCTCTCACTGTATGCTCGACTTGTTTAGACTATGATCCAACATTTGACATGGAGAAACCTTCAATGGGGTTTTTTGAGTCTGATCTTTCCCCCTTTACCCCTCTTGAGTCTCTTGACATAAATGTTTTCCAGATCATTGTTCTTTTGTTCGATGAAGACCTCTTGGAAACCATGGTCAAGGTTTATGAGCATAGTTTTCTTTATGTGTCAAGCTCGTTAAAAAATGAAATAGATACCCATGAGAATAGTTCATTATTTGTGTCAATCTTGTTAAAAAATGAAACAGATCCCCCTCCAATTAAGTCAAGTCTTCCACTAGATATCCTACCTAAACCTTCATTTCATCCACCTGTATTAGTTGATCCTCTTTCTTCCTCCCTCTCTCATGAACCTATTAATATTAGTAGCCAGGAGTCTAATCAGGTGCATAAGAAGAGTCAATGGATGAAACGAAACTTGGGTGGCACATATATTACATTCTTTGGACATCATGTTGGATTTAAGTCGCTATCTTCTCTCGATCATGCTGAGAGAAAAGTACCAACCTTTGACATCATGTTGGGAAGAAAACCTGGTAATGGGTATCACCTGAGGATAGTTCATTTTTGGTTTCAAACTCATTTAAAAATGAAACCAAAACCCTAATCATGGTTTCATTTTTGGTTTCAAGATCACATAAAAATGAAACCAAACCAAAGAACAATTTCATTTTTGGTTTCAAGCTCGTTTAAAAATGAAACCAACCCCGAGAATAATTTCATTCTTTGTTTCAAGCTCATGTAAAAATGAAGCAAACACCCCAACACAATTCATTTTCTATTTCAAGCTCATGTTAAAATGAAGTAAAAACCCCGAACACAATTTCATTCTTGGTTTCAAGGTCATTTAAAAATGAAACCAACCCCGATCATATTTTTATTCTTTGTTTCAAGCTTGTTTAAAAATGAAACCAACCTTGAGCATAGTTTCATTTTTGGTTTCAATCATGTTTAAAAATGAATCCAACCCCAAGCATAGTTTCATTCTTTGTTTCAAGCTTGTGTAAAAATGAAACAGACACCCCGATCATAGTTTCATCCTTTGTTTCAATCTCTTGTAAAAATTAAGCAAACACTTTGAGCACAATTTATTTTCTTGTTCAAGGTCGCGTAAAAATGAAACCAACCCTGACCACAATTTATGTTTAGTTTCAAGCTCACGTAAAAATGAAACCAACCCCGAGCATAGTTCATTTTCAGTTTCAAGCTCATTTTGAAATGAAACCAACCCTGAGCACAGTCTTTTTTCTTTATTGTGCTCATAAATACATGAGAATAAATTACCGAGTATACTTTTATCACTTTTTTGGGCTCGTAAAAACTATACAAGAAATGAACTCTTTGGAGTCTCCTATAAGCTCTTTTCAAACTCCCTAAACATGAAAATATTTTCGAGTGGGCTTGTTTCCTTTCACACTCATTAAAAGGATTTGAAAGGGAATCTATTTGGTGTAAGTTTAACCCTTTTCCAGACCGGATGGACTAATTACGAAAAATGAATAATCTAGTCAGCCTTGGATAGAAGAGTTCTTCCTTGTATTGTTTTATACATTTTCTAGCTTGGGGGACTAATTTACGAAAAATAACACCCTTGGAGTCTTCTTTAAGACCTATTCATACTCTCTATATGTTAAAATACCACATAGTTTACCTTCTTTGGGCTCATAAAATTATACATTGAAGGACCCATATGGGATATATGGGATCTAACCCCTCCTTCTTCGGTTTCGTTAAACATGTGATGAGGGACTCATTGAAGATGAGGTATACTGAGAATCTATTATCCTCCTCAAGATCATTAAAAAACAAAGAGGTACTCACCGTCCATGGTGGGGGGAAATTTTGAGGGAAGTGGGTCAAGTTTTGGAAAGTATTATGGTAGTTGTTTGTTGTCACCCTTGAACATGGCACATGTTTTCATCTTGTCTTATATTTGGGTAATATGCTTTTCTCTAAGTCATGCCAATCCTATGAGTAATTATACTCCTTCAAATCACCCAGAGAGTTCCCTAGTTATCTTCGCACTATGCTTTGGTCTATCTCTTAGTCGAGTCAATGCTTCCAACTCAATTTTCATGCCGCACAATGTTCAAGGGAAGTTTTAGCCTTATGGTAGTTGTTTGTTGTCACCCTTGAACATGGCACATGTTTTCATCTTGTCTTATATTTGGGTAATATGCTTTTCTCTAAGTCATGCCAATCCTATGAGTAATTATACTCCTTCAAATCACCCAGAGAGTTCCCTAGTTATCTTCGCACTATGCTTTGGTCTATCTCTTAGTCGAGTCAATGCTTCCAACTCAATTTTCATGCCGCACAATGTTCAAGGGAAGTTTTAGCCCAAATCAACAATTCAACAATCTTACCAATGTTGATCCTTGTGTTAGTATATTCTCATTTAAATCATTATCTTACATCACTTTCCTGCATCAGTTTTGTGTCGACAATGTGGGAAACATCATGGCCCTCCTTTGATGAGTATATTCCTATCGAATTGAACACATTATCCAAGAAGGTGAGTTATATCAAGCATGTGTTATCCTCCTCGAGCTCGTTAAATGAAAAAGAGGTACTGATCTATCTGGATGGGGGAAAAATTGAAGGAAGTGGGTCAATTTTTCGGAGAATTCATTATGGCAGTGATTGTCACCCTTGAACATGGCACTTGTTTCCGTCTCGTCTTACAGTGGGATAATCCATTTGTCTCTGAGTCATACCAATTTCATGTGTCACCATACTTTTTCTTCCCGTCGAAGAGTGCTTTAATTTATGTCACATTACATTCTTGGTACTCGTCAAGTCAATGTTTCCAAGTCAGTTGTTGTGCCTCATCATGTTCAAGGGAATTTTCACTTAGAACCATCCATATGCAATATTTCCAGTTCCATTTCCTATGTCAGTCCATAGTCATTCAATTCACCATTTTACATCACTTTCCTATGTCAGTTTCATGTCAATGATGGGGGATACATCAAGGCCCTCCTTCGATGAGTCTTTTCCTATCAAATTAAACATGTCATCCGAGAATTAGACTTAGAAACCAATTAGTACCTTGGGACCTGCATGCTTAAATGACAGGCCTCCTCACTTCCGAAAGTGGGTTTACATCATTGACCTTTGATCGGATGATTCCATGAATGTTCAACCTTAGCTCATTTATTCACATTCTCTAGAATGTACTAGGGTACCTTGGGAGTCATTGTCATCATTGGTGATTTCCCTTGCACTTGTTAACGATATACATCAATGATTGGTAATCAAGTGGTTTCTACCATGCTAGACATCAACACAACTATTCACTTGGATATAATCGTACTATATCGGGATCAGAACAAAGACCCTAGGAACTCCTTAGGCACCCAGGATACGATGGAGATTATTTGAGTACTTAGTATATTCCATTATGGTCATCATGCTAGTGATCTCACTGATATGTATGTTGTCACATAGATTCACTTTTTATTGGTTCTTGTCTATGTTTTTGTCATATCATAGGTCCACTATGTATTCTTTCGTGGCTACGAATTGATTGAGTCATAGAGGTATGGATCCACATTGTATTTTTCATGGCCATATCCTTTGTTAGTAATTTCATGGATATGCAGTGTATTGGTCAACGACCATGTTTTGAACAAGTTTATTCTAAGCATGGGTATGCCTACCTCAGGGACGATATGTATATATTATTTTATGTTTTCTTGCAGCTTCTGCTAGGCTCTCCTATTGCAGTTTCCTTTGCACACATATTTTTAAAGTGTTTCAGCCTTTGACTTTTCTTCTAACCTCACACTTTAGGGGGAATTTGTTACACACCTATTTTTCACACTTAATTGAGGGAGTGTTTGTCATGATCCCTAGACATGTTGAGGGAGAAATTTATCATATGAAGGTCAAAATACTATGTGCACATGTATTATTCTTTTTTACTGAAAAAAGGAAATTAATTTAGTGTGAGAACCCACCTCACATCTACTTTCCTGATCTGAAGGAGAAGTTGAGAGTCTTATGGATGGTTGAGAGATTTTCTCAAACCAATATCCTAATTTGGTGGATCTTGAGAGATATTTCCTCTCTAAAATCATTGATATATATTTTCTCCCTAAAAATCTTGGAGATCCCAATTTAGTGGATCTAGTGAGTGATCTTCTCCTTAGATTGTTGAATTAGTTCTCAAATGGAAAATCATTTAAATTCCTTATGGGAGAGATTAAGGAGGGGAATTAAGAGAATCATACTTATTATTATGTGATATTCAAAGGGATGGATATGAGATCTTGGAGAAGCTTCTACAACATCAAACTTGAGATTGTAAGTGCCTCCATTTTGTTGGCTTTCGATTAATACACAACTTGGCATATTCCTCCCATGTCTATGCATTCAAGTGTATGCATGTCTATTGTTGTAAATTCATCATAGATAGATATACTTTCACTTTAAAATATAGTGTGGAAGAAGGAGGTTTCTCTTTGTTCTTTGTAGGTCTTTTCTTGAACCTAGGATCTTGGACATCAAGGTCAAAGGATGGAGAAACAGGGACAACCATATTAAAAAAGTAAGTCATCCATCTCTTCCTTCCCATTATAAATGTTGAAATAGGTCTAAGAGGAAAGTAGTCCATCATTTGTTTTCTTTTGTCTTGGATCAAGAGGGGTCTTCATATAAGGGGAATTTCACCTGTTGACAGGGGGAACTTTACCATAACAATGTGGTTCACCCAAGATGGGCTATGTCAACAATGAACGACTTCTTATATTATTTATAATCATCTGTTACAAAATATGTGCACTGTGCTCATAAATTATGCCCTTTCTGTTCTCATAGCCTTCTATATGTCTCTATTTACTCTTACATTCATGCATACAATGCCTACTTAGCTCTTCTTACTCTGCTCTATAAAATTGTTTCTACTTCTTGCTACTTTCTACCAAAAAACCATTACATATTTATATTATTACATTAGGTCTTATCCCTTTTCGATGGACCAAATTGCCTAACGAATTACAAATATTTTACTTCTTTCACGCACGTTGATCCTGAAAGTGTGCCAACTTCCTTTCCTTGTTTTGTGTGCACTCTATAGTTCCAAAAAATAGTCCCAAAAAGTCATGTCCCAATAGGCCCCCAAAAATCACCTTTGGCTCATCCCAAGCCACTTAGGCCTTCTGATGCGCTCCCTTCAATGTCACAGTGATATTATCAAAAGTCTCCTTTGTAGTTGCATTATTATCCTTTGCTTGTACTTCCTACACCACAATATAGTCTATATTTTGTTCAATAATAGGGTTCTTTAGCTTCTCTTCAATGTATTGTGATGCTTGTTTTACCACGCCTTGCACTGATGCAAGTTCTTCTGTCACCCTAAACACTTCATCCTATAGCGGCTCAAGCTTCTACGCAAGATTCTGTTGTTCCACTATGATTTGGTTTATCTCTTGGTTTAACTTCCTATTCTCAATGATTGCAATCATCTATTTTTTTGGTGGAAGAGTGTTCATTGTATCTTTGATCTTCTACGTCTTCTCCTACGTAGTTTGTGACCTTTTTTCAAACACATGTAATTCTTCATTATCCAGCAACAAATTCCATACTTGTGTTATTTATTCATAAATATTTTCACATTCTTCATCCAAACTTCTAATGTTCTCTACAGTGGTCATTGTTTTATTCTCCCTCTTCTCTCTTTCTTCTGGTGGAGTACTTGGGGTAGTGCAAGCTTCCATGTCAACAATCTTCACGCGGAAGCCTTGAATAGCTTCACTAATATTCATCACTTTCTATTCCAATGGGGAATTTGCTTCCATGTATACTTACAATATGTTGCTATATAATTCATGTACTGCCTAGTGTAACCTTGCTTGTCTTTGTGCAACTTTGTCTTGTTCTTACACTAGATTGTTGCATTCTAGATGTTGTTTTTCATTGTCCTAATTCACTTTGGCCAAGTCCATCGAAGTCGAATATGCGCACACATGAATTTCTTGCATGACACTTATCTACAATTTGTGTAACACATTGAGAAGTATATGTGACAACACTAAGTCAATATGACTTAATTCTTGCGGTTCCTCCTGCATCTATGTCATGGGGATCTTTATCACCCCTACTGATATATTCATTATCCATCTCTCTGTTGATGTTGATGGTATCTATGATATTGTTGGTTATGAATCTGTATTATTTGATGTACTCTCATTTTGTTCCTCTTCTATCATTCAGAATGGAAATATCCAGGATGACTCCAAAATATGACGCGGCGTGGCTATCTGCACCTACATGTTCAAGTGCATTTCCTCTTGTTTTTGTGCAACTCACAAAAATTCTTCTTGTGTTACTTCAATTGCTCTGATTTTCTCTAATTCCTCCTTAGTCAAATCTTGGATCACTACTTTCTTGAAGGATTTCCTCTTCTTATGATTGTGCATCGATTTATCATTTGAATGTTCTTTTCTCTTTTCTCCAACGGGTGGTGTCATTTCTTGTGTGTCACCTTCACCATTCCCTTGTTATTTTTATTCTTCTTCTTGTTTCTCCTTCTCTGGTTGTTGAGTATCCTTATGCATTGTTATTGTCTTTGGTATTTTCCACTCATATTCTGAGTTATTTACAATTTGGCTGATGTCTTATTCTATCAACCTATAGTGAGTCGAAAACCAATGTTGGTATGGATCCATCTTTTCTTGAACATGCATATGGTGCGGCCCTACATTGAATCACATAATATCTTTACATTCTTCCATTATCTATGGTTGAATGCGTGGTGTATCCTCAATGCATTGTCAGATTTTCGTCTTGTAGACATAGAAGGTAATTTTGTTTTCCAACTATCTGTTCTTGTGTGCAATATGCCACAACGACACATATCTTGCTACCAAGTATGGTTTCTTCATACCTTCTAGGAACTACATCTCTTCTAGATCCCTCCATGCAACCAATTCTTTAAAAATTAATAACCATGCATAATGGAACTTCATTCCTTTTCCTGTGCCTTTGTGCAATCAGTTAAAAACTGATTCAAAAGAAATTTTTCCCAATTTATCATCACTCCTACTGCACACTTCTCTGTTTCTTCTATAACTCCTTTTCGCACCTGATCTTTGGGACATTTCCTAAGTAATTTATAGGCCAACACTTGTGTCAAAAATCTTACTGTATCATCATTGATACTCACAATGTCTAGTCCACATGCTCCTTTGAATGTGCCATATTTTTCCTTCATTCTTTCTTCTAAGGATTTTTCCTACATCTTGTCTGTGAATAATGGTAGAGGGTCTTCCCCTGCAGATAGAAATCTGGTAATGTATGAAATAATTTGTGTGTCAATCGACACTTCCCTATCCAACCATAGAAATCCTCCATGGACAGAAACTAACAATATCTTGATGTAGATGTTGATCTCTGTGCTTCTGCCAAAATGTAGGATCTCAAATAGGTTGATTATTCCTATTATTTGCAGTCTTATGGACCATTCTTGTGGATCGATTGTGATTATAAGTGAATCTAGTCTGAGTGATGTGCCCAGGTAATTGTCTAGTGAAAAATATGGAAATTTCTTCATATCTATCAGGTCATGGTATGAAAACCTTAGGCTTCCTACGACACCCAACATATCTCCTTCGACAGTGACCCAAGGTGGAATCATCGGTGTAACAACGTCATACTTCACCTCTTTTTGCAGTCTGAATTGCTTGGCTATAAGATTTCTAAGTGGCACATATGCTCTGGAAAAGTTTTCTAAGCTTGGATATCATGTATCTGCTCTCTGTGTTTCTTCCTACATCGATGCTGATGTATTGTTACTATGCGACTTCTTTGTTCCTGATGTGGATTCTCCTGCCTTTGGTGGCACCATATCTCTCTAAGCATTGATTTGGTCTACAACACACTCAACTCTCTCTTTCGTATTCTCTAGTTCTTCTTTGTCTCTCTATTCTCTACAAATGTCAAGCAACAATAACCTTTGCTCATCACCCCATGTTATGATTTTATAGGTTGTTTCTACCTGTTATCTTCCTCTTCGCATCCAAAATTTCCAGTCCCATATGATTGTATTTGCATTCAATCCCTTCCATATTCTGCATTAAATTTTTATATTTTTATGGATCATGGTCTATATTTTCCATCCTATCAAGATCTTTGTCATCGTTTTTCATTTATGACCGCATGTTCCCACCGTATTTCCATGATGTTTTCTCTTTAATGCCTTTTCCATCTTCCGTGTATGTCTTTATCATGGTTCTTCAATTCTACTTTTTGCATGTAGTTACATTCTCCTTCTTTTCCGTGACATTTTCTTATTCATCTTTGATTCTTTGAACAATGCCTGCATCAGAACTTTAATTCTCTTGTCTTGTCAATTTTTTATTGTGGATTTACTCTCGTGCTTTTATTGCTTTTTATTTTCTTTTTCTTTTCCTCTATAATACAATATAATACAAATACTATGGTACACATACTGCACAGTCAGGCTAGTGCGCGGAAGCATGACCGTCCCTATACAGTTTCAGTTGAGTATAGTTTATGAGCCCTTCCATGGTCTCCCCATTCAATTTATTCAACTAAACAACACTTACTTCTGTGAAAAATCTTATCACATACAGACCCAACGAATACATTTGGAACTTTCTAGGGTGCTGCAAAAAATTGTTGTCATAGAGTAAAACTAAGTCTCCCATATAGAACTTCTTATGTTTAATATGTATGCCATGCCATGAATTTTCACGTCATTTCTGAAGTTTCTAATGAAATCCTATGATGAAGCGGTCTTCCTCCAGTTGCACTAACTCTGACAGTCTTTTCTCTATTATGCCAAAATATGTGAGCTCTGTCAGTGCGATAATGTGCAGACTCAATATAATGAATTAAATGGGCATAACTGCTTCCTAGATATATACTAATCGGAATGGTGTCTGTCCTGTAAGCTTCTTACATGTAGTATGATATGCCCATAGTACTATAGGAATCCTCAAATCCCAATCATCTCAGTTTACATTACATATCTTTGTCAACGCATGCTCCAATATCTTGTTAAACGCTTCCACTATTCCATTCTCCTGAGGGTGATAAGGTGTACTCTTTTGGTGGTGAATATGAAATTATTTTGTCAAAGAAACAATCCTTTTGTTCAAGAAATGGGTCCCTTGATCACTCATAAGTATTCTCGGACATCTAAACCTTGTAACAACATTATCAAAGAGAAATCATGCAACATTCTTGGTGCTACAATCTCTGACAGGTTCTACTTCAGCCTATCGGGTCAAATAATCTGTCATAGTGATTATATATCTTGCTCCTGAACTTTTTTCTAGTGGGTTGATCAATCCAATTAAATCAACTACCAATTTATCAAAAGCCTGCAATGTAACTTGCAGTATTAAAGGCATATCATCTCTTTTGGATGGCTTTCCAACTCTTTTACAAACATCACAGGTATGACAGAAATCCTTAGCATCCTTATGAAGGGTGGGCCACCAAAAGCCTACGTGCAAAGTCTTCTGAGCCATCGATTTACTTGCATAATTTCCTCTCGCAACTCCTTCATGTGCCTCTAATAATATCATAGGAATTTTGTGCTCCAATACACATCGCTGAAGCATACCATCTGTGCCTAACTTATACAAATTCCATGCTATAAGTTGATAATTTGGTGCCTTTACTGCTAACTACTTCTTCTGCATAGTTGTAAATTTAGGCAGGGCTACTCTTGTGGCCAGGAACTTTACAATATCTGTGAAGTAATCATCAACCATTTGTACTGCAAAAAAGTGCACGTCTGGTAGATTGTCATCCAAATTTCCTGCATCTTCCCCTGTTAGCATGCTCGACAAATGTTCAGGTCCTAAGTTTAATTTTCCTGGTTTCACAATCACTTCAAAGTCATACTCCTGAAATAGTAATAGCCATCCGCATATATTCCCCCTCAACACTGGCTTATTGACTAAGTATCTCAGTGCAGATTCATCTGTGTACATCTTAAAATGTGATCCTAGTAGATAATGCCTAAACTTTTGTAGTGCTTACACCATTTCCAGCCCTTCATGATTTGTAGTAGTGTAATTTTGTTCAGTAGTTCAAAACATTTTGCTGGCAAATGCAATGGGATGGTCTAAACCTCCTTGCCCTGGATGAGCTAGAACTATGCCTAACACTATAGATAATGCATCTATGTGGACATGGAATTCCTTCTAGTATGGAAATACTAAAATCAACACGGTAACCCATTTCTTCTTCAAGGTATCCAAACTTTGCTGACATTCCTCGTTCCATTGAACCTTGACCTCCTTCTTCAACAATTTTTCCAAAGGGGCTGTGATTTGTGCATATCCCCTAATAAAATTTTTGTAGTACCCCATATGACCCAATGTTTCCCGTAGTTGTTGCAATGAAGTAGGTGGTGGTAAATCAAGATAACAACATTCTTCGCAGGATCAACCAAAAGTCCTTGTTTACATACTACATGACCCAACAAGATACCAAACGGTGCACAAAAAATGCACCTCTTCAAGTTCAAAGAAATATGGAACTATCTACATCTATCCAAAATCAAGCGCAGAGTTTCAACATGGTCTTTATCCAAACATAACACTATGCAATCATCAAAATATACTTCCAAAAACTTATGAATAAATTATTTAAAAGATGCGACAAAAACTTTGGAAAATACTGTTGGCACATTTTTCAACCTAAAAGGCATGACTATATACTGATAACATCCCCATTCTGTCACAAATGTTTTCTTATTCCAATCTTCCTATGCAATCTTAATTTGGTGATGCTTAGAGAATCCCATCAATGAATGAGTAAGCTTCTTGTCCTCCTACATTCTCCAAAACTTCATCTGTAAACAAAGTAGGAAACATGGCATATAAGAAAGCATCATTCAATTTTCGCAAATCCACACAAATTATGATTCCACCTATTTTCTTGTCCTAAATAACCATTGGGCTGATCCATTATGACTCTGCGATAGGTTAAATAATCTCATGTTGCAACATCCTATCTATTTCTACTTTCACTTTTTTCTTATATACTGGGTTCAATCGGTATGGTCTCTGCTTCACTGGCTTGGCATCCAAATTCAAAGGAATATTCATCTCCCCTATTTCCCCAACAATCCATTTCATATCTGAGAATGTAGTCGAAAAAAGGTCCTGGTATTTGCGCAATAAATCAATAATATTCTCGACAGTTTCTTCATTCCAGTAATCTCCAATGTTTGCGAACTTGGGATTA
>CBVK0102874185.1:0-17473 GCA_900067695.1 Picea abies | reverse complement strand
CTTCATTTCTATTATCTTTACTTAGATCAACTCTTTCTTCCAACTGTGCCCTAGCCTTCAGACTAGGACATAATCTATTAAACATACCTAAATTCATGCTTTTGGAACAAAACTTTCCACTTATCTTACTCTTATCAAAGCACAAAGATTTACCTATTTTAAGATCTTTCCTCTTTTCCTCAGATCAGATTTATTTCTTAGCATAGATCTTCACAATTCAAGTAGAGTACTACACACTTCATCAACAAATCTACACACAGAGCTTCTCTTTTCTTTACTTTAGTTCCCAAAAATCACAGTTTTAGGTCCCAGCAACATAACCATTTGTTGGCATAGAGGAATACCCAGGGTTCAACGCTTCAACAACACACCAACAAAACCCTAAATACTATCCCTTTGGGAAACACTACGGAGTAGGCGAAGTCTCAGCCGAGGTAGAATCAGGGGGCGTTACAGGACGTAGGTGTCTATAACCAATATGGGACACTGATCTGTGATAATAACACTTTTCAGAGAACTCTATTAACACTTAGAATATGATATGAATTAGCTCATTACTTGAATAAAATTGCAGAGCATACCCTAATAGAGATCGACATGGTAACAACAAAGATTAAGCATTTCCACCACTTAGCACATAGTATTAAGTTATATCTAGCATTCATTCATATTTAACACAAGTAAATCACTATGCATCAATAGATCTATCTATCATACATAATCATCAAGCACTAAGAAGGATCATGACATAAACAACACAGCACAAAGAAAACCAAAGACACAAGATATACGTGGTTCACCCCAGTGTGGGGATACATCCACCAACTTCTTCATCTTCTTTATTATTATTCAATATCTTACATTTAGTTGCTCCTGTGCACTAAGCTATAGAGTCTATCTTCTCATTAGACAGAAGATCTGTGCAATGAGCACCATATCCACTTCTCTATCGAGCATAGAGCCTTACATACACATTTTGTTTCACCAAGAAACTCAGAACCACTTGCACTTATCTACTACCACTATCCACTACTATTCTACAATACATTCTTACTTATTTATACTTTTACAATCCCTTACAATAAGGCCTAAATATGGTCTTACTTATTTATACTTTTACAATCCCTTACAATAAGGCCTAAATATGGGAGAACCCTGGGCCGACATCCCATAAACCATTACAAAAACCCTAAGGAACCCCTTGATAGGTCCACATATCCCACAAAGTAAGTGAGATCCACGATCTCAGATCTGTCTGGGCGCTCCATCTTTGACCAGTTGTCGAAGTCCAAAACGTGGTCAAACCTGAGCAAGGTTTTCTCAAAACTTGGTTGAGGGCCAACAATGTGAATCATCTGACGAAAATGTTAAAACATAAGTGTCATGTGTCAGCCTAAGAAAAGATTTTTTAAATTACATGGGTTCTATGACTCATCCATAATTCCTTTAGAAATTATCACGAGGAACTATCTTCGAGACTTTGGGACTTCGATTTTTTGTTGTTTATATTTCTTGGAATACCCGAAGCGTGAAGCTCCAAAGCGACTGTTAAAGATTTTCTTTTAAAACTTAGGAAAATTTTATATTTCAAAGATAAAAAAAAATTGTTTGATCAAGAAGTACTATTCATCGACAATTGTTATTGTAAGAACTTTATATAACAACCAAAGGATTTATTTTAAATTAAAAGGAAATTTCCTAAGTTTTTTTCTTTTAAGTAAAATTTTATTTTTAAGAGGCAAAAACAAAAGAACCAAAGTTGAAAATTATAAGTGTTCTAATAGTGCACATCCATATCCAAAACAATATGGAGGGATGTATTATTACCCTCCTCCCACTCACCAACATTCATATCCTGATGCTACCCCTCCACCAATGGGTGGATCCTCACCTGTACCCATCATGCGTTCGACCTCTCAACCAAGTACGGGTTCACCTTCTACCTCTGTATACAACATTAGCACTAGTGGAAGCACTTCAACTTCCTACACACCATATGGATCGTCTCCACAAAACAATCCATATTTTTCATTTCTTGGTCCTCCACAGCCGGTTTCTCCCCCACTAGGACAACCATAGGCTGGTGTTAACTTTGTTCAACCCTCTCCCATTCAACAGATTCAAAATTTTGAACAGTTAACTTTGTTCAACCCTCTCCCATTCAACAGATTCAAAATTTTGAACACTTGAATATGGAACATTCAGCCCATCTGTTGAATAATTCCAATAAAAAAGGGAAAAATTGAAACAATAACAACTCAAGACCAGGAGGAAATAACCCCCAACAAAACCACCACGCTGGGGGAAACCAGAATCAAGGAAAACAAAACCCCCAAGGAGGCAACAATAACAATCAACCACGACAAGGGAAGAACAATAACCTCAGAACAAACTTCCCTTGTGCTCTATGTGGTGAGTATGGACATTATACACACCATTTCCCCCAAATTGTTGACTTCAAATGAATGAAAGAGTCCATGAATGCATAACGTCCTCCAACGCTGCTTGTCCCATAGTAGGCCCCACAACATTATTTGCAACAACCACCTTTGGTCATTTTGAAAAACCCTATTCTACACTAAGGTGTAATGAATACCCAACATGATGTACACCCAACCCCACCACAAATGGGGCAATATCAAAACCAAGGTCCCAGTCAACCTAGAAATCTAGTCGATGGCAACATCCTCCTTACCAACGAAGAGGAGATTATTTTTCAAGCACACGGTCGCTAGTATGTTGCCCCCCCTGAATCTACCCCAACCACCTCAGAAGCGGCTCCAGCTACAGCCAGACAAAAATTGATTATTCCACGCCCTAACACTTAACTAAAACCTTGTATAGCCCATATGTTGTTACGACAAAACGTACATAACCCTCATGCTAGGGCAGCCCATAACTACAGTTTGGTTGATGACTTAGCACATTCTCCTACAACCATGTTTGTATTGGAGGTCATACAAACTTGTCCAACTCAGCCTAAATACTTGCTTTCCGCCTTTGGGGCAGTCGACCCAGTTGATACTAGCCTCATCACCTTTGATCTAGATAGTGGAGAACCACGCCTCCCCACCCTAGTAGCTTTTCAGATACCAATTAAGATCTGGAACATCACATTTCATCGATGCATCATCGATGAAGGTGCATCCACATGCATCAATCACATTTCATCGATGCATCATCGATGAAGGTGCATCCACATGCATCATATCCAAATTAGTATAGAAGAAACTTGGCTCACCTGAGCTAGTGCAATCTGCCATCACCCTGAGAGATTATGATGGTTGACCATCATCCCCTGAAGGGCTCTTCCAAAATGTCCCTATAGAACTTGGGGGAAATTCCATCCTCATCGACATTGAATTTATCGACACCCCACTTGATTACGATATCTTGTTTAGACATAGCTACATGTATGCTATGAAGGTGGTAGCCTCTTTTTTGTTTCATATGATGATGTTCCCCCACAACGGGAAAATCATCACCATATAACAACTTACACATTATGAGCCTAATCATTCCACTAACATTGATAACATTCTCCCCCTTGTCCACACTAGCTCAGATGATTTTTTGGTCATTGACATGGGTCCTAGAATTTTCATGGACCCATCCTTGTTGGGCACATATCATGGAGCACCCCCTCTCCTACACCCTTCAGTACAAGTGTGTGTAGTATCTTCTAATGGGATGTATATCATAGCCAATAATCCTCCCATAGAGTCCCCTCCCCACATCGAAGTTCCACCATTTGGAGAACTATTACCTCAGGAGTTCCCTGAGCACCCCACTACACCACTTATCCCAGATTTTCCTCCCCTCCATGGGGAAAATATCGATTTTGGAGACAATACCCTTGGTCATTACCCAAATTCCCTTTTCTACCCCCCACCTAGAGTCCAAGCATTTCAGATAGCTGCTACTCTCACCCTTCCAAACATGGTTCTTTCCATCCCTGTATGGTATCTCCATCCACCAACGATGGTCCCTACACCATCTCTCCCTCCTCAAATAGAGGGATTAACGATGTATATCCCCATACAGGCTCTTGCCACACCACCCTCACCCCCAACTAGCATCAAGACCACCACCACTAGAGACAGACGAAAGAAGATCAAGCCCATAGCTTCACTTCCTCCCTGAGCTCAACCTCCTTGCACACTATGCGAAAGAGAAGGAAACCCCACTAATAGATGTCATAATCTTCCCGAGTTACACAATATGATCCAACTACCTCAAGAAACCACCTTGCTCCCCACTCCACCAAGTACATGCAAAGATACTACAGAGTTCTCAACCACATGCAATAAAGGGTTGTGAACAAAATTTTCTTGTGCCATATGTTCAAAATATGGCCACTACACTTATCATTGCCCTGTTCTACCTCAATTTCTCCAAACGTTAGCCACAATATGCCAAACATCTTGGCTAGAGCCCTCTCAGTGACCCCCTACTAAGGCTCACATTATTGATATTCAATATATTTCTTCGTCAATCCCCAAGTGAACGACGTACCCTCCATAGTATCAATACATTGCCTTTATGTCCAACGGCCCCTCGCACCCTTTACATAATATCTCATATGCATCCTCACCACTTGAGGCCAATAACACTTACCCATTGAAAATTCCCCCTGTCACCTCCCAGGATCCCATGTATTCTCACATTTTTTACTGTGATGAAGATATCCTGCAGGAACTCACTACCCCCGATTGCCCATGGAATGTGCTCCATCATTGCACACTTTTTCTTTCACATTAGTCCGTTCACCCTCTTATCTAAGCCTCCATATGTGTAATCGAAACCAAGGGTTTTATTCCTTCAAGGCATATATATTGGTTCAACAACCGTATCCCTACCCATGATGCTTTTGAAGAAGGAAACATGACCAAAATCTTCCCCACTGTCAAAATTGACATTTCCATTAAACTGAGAATCATAGAAGAAAATATCATTTCTGTGTATTGTGAAGATTATGCTGGATATTTTACTGTTATTCTGCCATTTCTAGCATTTTATTTATGTTCTACATATTTTATATATCCAGTATCTTGCAGACTAGCATGAGATGTTTCTTCTCCACATTCCCGACCCAAAGAAAATGAAAACACAATTTCTTTATTTTGTGAAGAACTCCTTTAGGAATTTTGACTGTAGAAGCCCAATAGATCAGAATACTTCTTAAAACAATGTTTAATAAGACCAAACGACATCCCCTTGAAAGCCATTGATCAGCCAATTTTTTTTTCTTTTCTGTATTTTTGCATATAACCATAGACAATCTATGAAAGAACATGCATTTGGCTTCAACCCAAAACCTAGATGTTTGAGACCTTCATCAAAAGGTTTCTGAACAAAGGGAAGACACTCCTTCAATTGGTCAAATACCTCCCCTCCAAGGCCATTGATATGCACTATGGATTAATCCTTGTTTAGTTGCATTCTTGTTGCTAGAAAAAAGAGCTATAATTTTTTTTTTGATAAGCTTGAAACTATGATCTCATTCCTGCACCAAGCAAAATGACATCATCAACACATAGAATATGTGTGAGTATTTCAAAGTAAAAAAATCAGATTCCTTTTAGTATTCCTTCTTGTCGGGATTTTTTAATAAGCGAGCTCAGTCCTTCTACTGTTAATATTGAAGTAGCTTCGGGAGGTATGAACCTCTATTGTGACCTTTGACAAGATTAGCATGTTCTGGAAGGAAGCAAAGAAATGAAGGAAACCGTAGACAAGATGTCGGCTGACAATAGATAATTAATATGAATTAATTAGTACCCAGAAGGAGAAGTCAGCCCCAATAAGTCTGCCAGAATCACTATAAATATAGGGCGCCAGTCTCTCATTATACACACTTCTCAGAATTGTAGAGAGCAGTTTCTGCGCACTGTAGTCGAGCAATTTTGTGTGCAAGTCCCGGGGAAGGTACTGCACCACTTTTTGGGTGAGTCTATCTATTTAACTTGGTTACTTCTTGCTTGGTGCATTATCCTCTCTTGGCTATTGAATTGCTACCAGGATTCTTTTCTCTGTCAAGGTCAAGGTGCTCGAAGGGTGGCTTCGGCCTATGGTTGGGTGACAAGGGTATTGTCAATGGAAAAATGAGCACAATCCTTCATATTCTAATAGGTTATGGGCCCACCCATCCTTCATTTAGTCTAAACGCTAGAAGGAAGCATAGCCTCTAGGATATTGAGCTCGCTAAGGAACTGTCGCTAGGGTTACTAGCAGGAGCAACTTCTAAAGACACTGCCGCTAGGGTTACTAGCAAAAGTAGTTGTAGAAACCCTGATCTAAGATCTGACACCTTATGATGGAGCATCTTTCTCAAAAATAATATATTCATATGCGCCCTAACTCAACGCACCTCTTGGCTCTCTCATAAGACAAAAACGACGAAGTTGAATTTTTGGATCAAGGCATGACCAGTTACTAGTCAACCAAAGACATGAGTGAAACAATCAATCTTCTACACTACTCGGCACTCAATGGAATGATTGAAGATGACATGTGGATAATTGATAGTAGAGCTTCTAGGCACATGACGAGAGATCAAGCCAAAATCTCAAATCTAAATGAGAAGAAGACCTCGTACAAGGTAGAGCTTGGAGACAAAACCACTTACCCCGTGGAAGGATTTGGACAAGCCTCCATCAAAATGAAAATAGGTAACTATGTTCACTTAAGCAATGTTTTATATGTACATGGTTTAGAAAAGAATCTTGTATCGTTATCTTTCCTAGAAGACAAGGGAAACATAATAGATTTCGTGGATGGAAAGGTGTTATCATGGCATAAAGACTCCAACATAGAGAATTCTAGGGTTATTGGAAGTCATGAAGGAAATCTGTATAGACTACTAGAACAAAATGAAGAAGTTCTTGTAGACAACGAAGTCAACCCCAATGATCTTTGGCACAGAAGGTACGCTCACATTAACTATCAAGCATTACCCTTTCTCAAAAGGATGGTTGAAGGAATACCAGAGTTGCAGTCTACACATGACAGAATCTGCAAAGGATGTGCTCTTGGGAAGAATATCAAGAAACCATTCCCAAGCAACAACAATAGATCTAAGGAGATTCCAGATATGATACACTCAGATGTTTGCGGTCTGATGCCATTAAAATATCTAGGAGGATCTTCTTACTACATAATATTCATAGATGACTATTCAAGAAAGACTTGGCTATATTTACTAAAGAAAAAATACGAAGTATTCAACAAGTTTCAAGAATTCAAAGCAGAAATAGAAAACCTCACGAATAAGAAGATCAAGATGCTAAGAAACGATAATGGTGGAGAGTACACATCAAAGGAATTCATTGCATTCTGCAAATCGGCAGGGATTAGGAGGGAGCTGACTGTTCCTCATAATCCTCAACAAAATGGTGTAGCAGAAAGAAAGAACAGATCCATTGAAGAAACCGTAAAATCCTTACTAAATGATCGAGGTCTATCCATGTTCTTATGGGGAGAAGCAACAATGACGACAATATATGTGCAGAACAAAAGTTATCATCGTATATTGAAGGACATGACACCAGAAGAAGATTTCTCAGGTAAGAAACCTAATGCGTAAAATCTAAGAATATTTGGATTTCATGTTTACTCTCACATTCCCAAGGACAAGAGGAATAAACTAGAACCTTTAGGAAATAAAGGGATATTCGTGGGATACAGTGATTCATCCAAAGATTATAGAATATATATTCCAGAACAACACAAGATCGAAGTTAGCAGAGACATAACATTTGATGAGAAGATGGCCTTCAAGAAATCCATAGAAGAAACTATAGAAGAAGAAGAGATTGAAGAACTTAACAAAGAAAGCATAGAAAATGAAAATGAACTACCTGATCATACTATGGAGCCATATGAAAACATTGATTCAGATATCGTACCTAAGACCAAGAAAAGACCAGCTTGGCTTGAAACTACCTTACAAGACGTAGAAAGACTCAAGGTTCCAGAAGGAACATTCAGAAAGAGTAAAAGACCTAAAAGATTCTCAAGTTATGTAGCATACATGATGAAGCTTCTAGATGAAGAACCTACCACATTTGAATAAGCAGTTCAAAAAGGACAATGGAAATAAGCTATGACAAAAGAGCATCAATCCATTATGAAAAATGAGGTATGGGAAATCGTACCAAGACCTAAAGAAAAATTGGCGGTAACTTCAAAATGGGTGCACAAGATCAAACATGTAGCAGACGAAAGTATGGATAAATACAAGGAAAGATTCGTAGCTAGAGGGTTCTCCCAGAAGGAGGAAGAAGATTATGATGAAAATTTTGCTCCGGTGGCTAGATATACTTCCATCAAAGCTATCATATCTCTTGCCACTTCCATGGGATGGAACTTACATCAGATGGATGTAAAGACAACTTTCCTCAATGGAGCTATTGAAGAAGAAGTATATATTGAACAACCTCAAGGGTTTGAGGTACATTCTAGAGACACTCACGTTTTCATATTAAAGAATTCTCTATATGGACTCAAGCAAGCTCCAAGGGCTTGGTATGCCATAATGGACAACTATCTAACGAGACTTGGTTTCTCCAAGAGTCATGCAGATCCAAACCTTTACTATAAAGTCATGGACAATGCACCTGTAATCCTACTACTATATGTTGACGATCTATTCATAATAGGTGAAGAGTCTCTCATCATCCAGTGCAAGAAGGAATTAGCTTCTAAATTTTATATGAAAGATCTAGGTCTCATGCATAATTACTTGGGACTAGAAGTATGGTAGAGGTGTGGTGAAGTATTCCTTGGACAAGGAAAGTACGCAATAAATATCCTTTGAAAATTTGGAATGATGGATTGTAAGTCCATGGACACTCCTATGAATGTGGATATAAGAAAAGTAAAGGATCCAGATTCTGATCCAGTAGATCCATCTCTATATCGACAACTAATTGGGTCATTGATGCATTTGGTAAATACTCAACCAGACATTTGCTTTGCCGTGAATACACTAAGCCAGTTCCAGGTGGAACCGAGACATGAGCATTGGATAGCTGCAAAGCATGTATTAAGATATATTCGAGGAAAAATGAACTATGGTTTGAGATATACCACATCCAACGATTTACAACTTCATGGATTCACAGACTCAGATTGGGCATGAAGTGCAGAAGACAGAAAGATCACTTCAGGCATGTGTTTCAACTTGGGCTCCCCTATGATATCTTGGGAAAACAGGAAACATAAGTCTGTCACACTCATCACAACAGAAGCAGAGTATATGGCAGCATGTGAAGCATGCACATAAGCAATATGGTTAAGGAAGTTAATCTCTGATTTATTTGATCAAATTCCAGAATCAACCATAATATATTGTGATAATCAGAGTTGTATAAGATTATCAGAACACCTTGTGTTTCATGAAAGGTCGAAACACATTGAGATCAAATACTACTTCATTCAAGATAAAGTCCAGGAAGGAGAGGTAAAGCTCGAGTATATCCCCACTGATGAGTAGACAACAGATATCCTGACAAAACCTCTATCCAGAATAAAGTTTGCATATTTACGACAGAAGATGGGGATCATGGAAATAAATCCCTTAGTTGAAAGGGAAGAAATGACTCTCTAGGTTGGGAGGGAGCACTAAAAATATTATTGAAGACATTTATTTTTTGTGATTGAAAAATAGTCCAGCTCGAACATATTTTTTCTTGTTCGGAAAGTGGATTGAGATTTCCGACGGACAACGATTTCCCATTATGGTTAACATGGGAAATGGTCCAGATTGCCGATGTATCATAGACATCAACTTCCCATTGTGGTTAACATGGGGAGTGGTATAGGGCAGTCTCTCTTCTTGAGGTTTACTCAAGAAGACTGGCCCGCCTCGCCGGACAACGATTTCTCATTGTGGTTAACATGAGGAATGGTTTGTTTTGGAGGTTGATACAGGACAATCTTTTCCTCTTGTGGTTAACATAGGAAATGATTTGGACAATCATTCCTTAGGGTTTATACATTCTCTCTAGGATGCACTTTGATTAGTGTAGGAGGAATGGCCCAGGGTGGGGAATGGTCTAGGATCAACAATCATGGACATGCATTCCTTAGGGTTTATACATTCCCTCCAGGGTGCACTTTGATTAGTGTAGGAAGAATGGCCCAGGGTGAGGAATGGTCCAGGTTCAGAAGACATGACAGTTATTCTTCCTTGATTGAGAAGAATAGTCTAGATATCTCATCGTTCTACTCTGAGGGCAGATATTCTTTCATATCTCACAAACGTGAGTGAAATATTGGTCCAGATGATTCAATTTATTTTTAACAATATTTTCTGTGTAGATTGACATCAGATGATTGTTATGGAGACTTCCTGTCTCCAACCAATCGAATTATGCTACTGTGGTGGATATATTCCATTGTTTGTGACTATATGTCACTAATAAAGTACTTGTATGCTACTTGGTGTGGTAGTAAACCACTGAAGTTTAGTTATGTACTACCATGGATAAACACAATTGTGTTTTATCAATTGATATTGTGCCAGTTGTCATGGAGAATTATTCAGTTGAATAATAATGACGGTGCTCATGATGATACCAGTTGAATGGTCTATTTTGTTTAAGACCATACCTCCCTAGCTAGGAGGGAGTGTTAATATTGAGGTAGCTTTGGGAGGTATGAACCTCTATCGTGACCTTGGACAAGATTAGAATGTTCTGGAAGGAAGCAAAGAAATGAAGGAAACCCTAGACAAGATGTCGACTGCCAATAGATAATTAATATGAATTAATTAGTACCCAGAAGGAGAAGTCATCCCCAGTAAGTCTACCAGAATCACTATAAATACAGGGCGTCAGTCTCTCATTATACACACTTCTTAGAATTGCAAAGAGAAATGTCTACGCACTGTAGTCCAACAATTTTGTGCGCAAGTCCTGGGGAAGGTACTGTGCCAGTTTTTAGGTGAGACTATCTGTTCAGCTTGGTTACTTCTTGCTTGGTGCATTAGCCTCTCTTGGCTATTGGATTGCTACCAGGATTCTTTTCTTTTTCAAGGTCAAGGTGCTCGGAGGGTGGCTTCGGCCTATGGTTGGGTGACAAGGGTATTGTCAATGGAAAAACGAGCACAATCCTTCATATTCTAACATCTGCCACATTCAAGAACAATAAGGGGGAGAGGAGACATATCTGTCTAAGTCCTTATGGAGTTAAAAGAGGATGAGGGAATACCATTGAAAAAGGACAACAAAGGAGGGGGATTACACACACCCCATTATCCAATTTACAGTTTCAAGGTTCACCCCTATTTGAATCAAAGAAAGTGTAATAAAGGTCCAACTTAATCTATCATAAGATTTCAATTAATTGAGTTTCATAAAAAAGGATGGGATCTTTTTCAACTTGACGGAGTGCATCACATCTTGGGTGATGGAAACAACATCATGGATTTGGTGGTTTAGTAGGAAACCATATTTTTCTTTGTAGATAAAGCTAATAAGAAGAGGTTTCAAACTGTTAGCGATAACTTTTGAAATAAGTTTATAAATGAGGTTGCAACAAGATAAAGGCCAAAAGTAATCAAAGGATGATAGAGAAGGAGATTTAGGGATCAACACTATAAAGGTAGATTTGAGTGAACCACTGATCCTTCCTCGACTCTTAGAATCATTTGACACCTTCAGAAGATCCATATTAATCAGTTAAAAAAAACCCAAGTAAAATTCGTTTGTTAAACCATTGAGACTTGAACTCTTGTATCTCTGGAACAACATAAGATTTTTTTTCCTGGGAATATAGCACTGGAAACCCCTGAGTACTTCTCCACATTTTGTGGATGGTAAATGGGGTAAACCGTTTGGCCTAATTACAGGCCTAACCCGATGGGATCAAGTGAGGCCCTAAACAAGCTCCTCGCCATGGATTCGACCCCATAACCTCAATCAAACAAACAATGACACTAATCCACTTGAGATAACCCACTAGGTTAAATGCCACAAAATTTTGTTGCAACTCCTCCAATATTTTTTCTTTTAAGGCGTTATTCATTTCTAAGGTGAAGTGGGAAGGAAAGAGAGACACGACCTTCAGGATTTCAACAATAAGATAGCCGAGTGGTTATTGGAAAAGTTTTTCAAAGTATACTTTACATGCCTCTGCTATATCCCCTTGACCCATCACCTTTTGACCATCCACATCCTTAATTTCCAATATAACATTCGTGGCATGTTGAAAGCTAGAAAATTTATGAAAGAATTTGGTATTGCTGTCACCTTTCTGTACCCAAATATCTCTACTTCACTACCTCCATATCGACTCTTCTTTCAATAAGAGATCATGGTTTTTTAACATTATCTCCTTAAGGGATGCCTCCTCATCCTATGATAAGGAACCAACTTCCCTGTTAATCAACAATGTCCCCAACTTAGTTTGGACGTCTACTATCTCTGCTGATTTCTTCTTCTTGAACTCTTTTTCCTAGTGGATTGTTCACTTCGTAACTTTCCAAATGTTCATTGCCAGTTGATATAAGTAGGACCTCCCCGCATTCTCCACTAGCAGAACCCAAGTGTCATGTACTATATTTTTGTAGTCATCTTCCAATAACCAATCTTTATTGAATTTCATTAAAATATTTTTTGACATTCTGATTTTTGAAAATGTCAATACAATTGGAAAATAATCTGAGCATCCCCCGATTTCCACCCTTGAATATATAGCCCACATGTTCTCCAATAATTGTTTCGAAATAAAAAAATGATCTAAACATTTTGCTACTACGCTATCACCTTTCCTTCCATTTTTCCAAGTATGAGAGAGCTTCATTGGGACCATGTCAATTAAATTATGAGAATCCAACCAATGTGAAAATAAGGATTCGAGCGGGTCTTTTCATGGATTTTTTCCCCAAACTTCAGCGAGTGACAAAGAGAAATTTAAGCCCCCCACCCAGGATAATATTCCCATCGTCTAGAGCATGAGATGCACTTAAAAATTCCCAAAAAGGTTTTTTATTCACATACGACCCATATACATTACAATTTTGAAAGAGGAGTTGAGCCAACTGTATGACACATGGACTACGATACATGAAGGAAGTAATTCCGACTTGTGCACCATTAAATTGGGAAAAATGTTGTTAAATACCCCCAGATAAGCCGACTGCATCACAAGAGAAAAAATTCCACCCCCTTAACCAAGAATTACAAATTTCCTCTACTCGTGCACCAATGCACATAGTCTCTTGAACCATAATCATGTCAGGATTAACCACCTTACAAAGACACTTGAGGGATAACAGTTTTGGGGCACCCACTAAACCTTGGGCATTGAAGAATGACACTTTAATTGGGTAACCCTTGCTTGAGATTTTCTTGCTCTAAGGGCCCCAATAATAGTTGATTATTGACTACACCTTACTTATTTATGTTAGCACTGAGAATCACCCTCATATTGCAAGAGGATAAGCCCAATACCCATCAAAATGTTTGTGAGTGTAAATTAATGATTAAAGTTCAAATGGAGAAAACTCAACATAAGAATGTTTTAACACAGAAATCCAGGCTAGCATGCATAGCCAAATGAGGTTTTGATTAACTTCAGTCAGTGGTTTAAGGATAAAGGTGAATATAAGGAAGATTTAGTGAGAAAGGTGGATAGGTCTTCTATAAGCATCAGGCCTTCAAGCAGCTAGGAGAAGAAAAAATCAGTCACAAGAACTTCTTGAACTTAAAGTTTAAAACACTGAAAAACATTCATAGAAACATTATAATCAAACCTCCATTATAACAAAACCACACCATCTCATATGGATCATCCAATCATGAGCATTTTAGAATAAGAGGAAACAAGATGATGAAAGGAAACTGACTTCTATTAATGAAAATGTCTCAAGTCTCATACATAACCAGAGAACAACTCTATTTAGTCAAAATATTACAAAAAGGGAGCTCTTCTCAACCATCTGACCCTGTCATCTCATTCATCTAATGTATTTATAACCAAAACAGTAGACAACATCTAGGAGTGCAATCCGACCTTCCTATCCTAGGATTCTCCACAAAAACCTACAAGTCTAACATATGTACCAATAGATCTAACAAACTGCTAAAATCAAGGAGCTTGTTGGCAACCATTCAAACAAAAATGAATGACATGTCTTGCTGCTTGGGCACATCTTCTCCGGTGTCGTGTGTCTTCTCTTGTCTGTCTTCGCGTGTACTCTTTTCTGCACGCCCTTTCTCCCCTTCCAGAAGGTTCTCCACCTGTCTTGTTCCTTCTGTCAGAAGGAAAATTAGGTCAGTATGGGCCTGCATAAAAACTTCTCTCTGTGATACTTCGGGCTGACAATTTTCTGTCTCCTCGGATAGACCCTCCATGCTTCCATTTAAGGGGGGTAGTCGATTGTTCAACCACCAGTCCTTTTTTCATCAACTGATTTCTCCTTAGGATCAGGATGAAGATTATTATTTTAGCAAGGAGAGATCTGGGTCATTTTGACATAATGAACCTTCTCCACAACTTCTTCACTCTTTTCTCTAGTGATAGACTAGTCGCGGTCTTCTAGCATTCTGCTCCTCCTTGCAACTTTCCTTTGATGATTTGGCTTAACGCCTTGCTTTGCTGCCATGCGCTACTCTTAGATTGGACCCTATATAAGCACGTGATTGTGAAAGTTGTCAAGGGCGGTTTGGATCCACACCGCTCTGACTCCCACAATCCACCACCAAGTGCCACATACCTCTCTAGCTATACCATGGTTTCGATTGTAGGGCCGCTCTAGGATTTTAATGTTCGAGCATGTTACGTCCCCGCAATGAAGTGTGGTTGTCAATTTGATTGTAATCTACAATCTGGGTAACCCTACTATTTTAGCGCCCCTACTAAAGTTTATCCATCCACCAAATCCAGAATCCTTTTAACCATGTTTAGAGATGGCACCAAATTTGGCGTTCGGGAACTTTGAATGTTGAGTAGGAATATCTCCAGGAGGATGATCTCTCGAATTTGACGTGGTGGCCTGACGTCATTGTGCTGACGTGTCATGGAAAGAAGCCTGGTGACACATGTCACGCGGAATAGAATGGATGAAAAACCCAAATGTACCTGAAATGAGTGTCGCATGTCTCAATAGATGAGCACCACATGTCAACGCTAGATGAATGCTACGTGTCTCTGACTCTTCAGGGTTCAAGAGCTCATGAGTGCAAAGTATGAACATCTATAGGATGGCCAAAATCCCGGAGTGACATGATGAACCGACGTCATATTGTCGATGTGTCATGAAAAGAAAAGGACACATGTCACCTAGAAAAAGCGCAGATGACACAATCAAGGGGAATGGGATGAATGCCATGTGTCTGAACTGAAGAGTGCCAAGTGTTTTTGGCACTTCGGGGTTTAGGAGTTTCTGCATGTAGAGTTTGTATAACCACCAGAGTAGTATGGGCCCAGAGTGATGTGGTAGCCTGAAATGAATGCCATGCGTCCTCGATGGATAAGGAATTATACATTCATCCATGAGAGTTAGTGAGCATTTATGGTAGCAACCTATTTTTTTTTTTTTTTTCACTTATGCATCAATTTTTTATTTTATTTTATTTGTAATATTGTGTGAACATGCTAAGGACTTTCTTTAAGATGTTATATGATTGAATTTTCAAAATAATGATGAAAACATCCTTATAAAATGGTACTATTCATAATGGATATTAGTTGTCTCGTCATAAAATTTATTGTTTCAAACAAAATGAAATTTAGACAAATTTGTTTTCATAAGAGTCTATAATTTTTAAGGACAACTTTTAGCATGCAATACTTGAGGAACATATGCATATGTTAAAATAACAATAACAATAATATATATAAGGAATAAGTTGTGCCTATTCAATATCCTTGACATTATAGAAGCTATTTGAAAAGATGAAAAGACATAATTTAGTTGAACCCAAAATTCTAAGCCTACACCAAACTTACTAGTCATCTAGTTCATTTTTAGTGATTTGTTAGTCCTCTTCATTTTGTGACAACAAACAAAAAGAACTTACATTGAAGGAGAAATCAAGATTTATCTATTTTGAAGTACTAAAATGAAAATCCATTGAACAACCATCATTCCATATTGTAATCAAATATAAGAAGGGAACAACCAACAACCATCATTCCATCTTGTAAAAAAATATAAGAAGGGAACAACTTAAAATGATTATCTTTCCACATGTTTATTCATCAAGATACATTTTCAATGTAGAATTTACCTACTTGATGCACTTATGTCCCATATAGAGGCCTTTGAAGACCCCCTATAGGAATTTATGTGTTGGTTCAAGGACTTTTTCAAAGACCTTGAGCCTAAGGATATTTAGGCAATATATTGAGTCACATGTTTTTCATCCTTCACCATGATTAAGGTGCCATGATCTATCCTTGATGTGAAAACCTCCTAGTGGCATCATATCCAATTTTCATGTGAAATACACCATAGAGAGGGCTTATGTTGTGGTATTTGGTGGAGTGACAATATTTTCTTGGGAGTGATTCCTTGACAAGAGGAGTTGGTAGCTAGGAGTTGACAACATGATTAAAAGATAAATATTTATTCAAGTTGTTTATGAGTATGCAAATTTTTTTGTTTGTGAATGTTCATTGATTCATGTCTAGATCTATAAGTTGCTTGTGAGATTTCTTGGAGAGTTTTTAGAGGGATATGTCATGGGTTTTGCTAAGGGATGTGTGCAAAGTTGCAATTTTCACTGACAATTGGAGACTTTAGGCTCGTGGTTGCTAGATCGTGGCTTGTAGTTGTTGTTGTTTGCAAGTTTCTCTCATGTAAAAGATCTAAAGAAGATATATTTGGGAATAAGGCTCATGTGCATTCAAGTTTTTTATGAATATACAAAATGTTTTGTTTGTGAATGTTTATCAATACAAGCTTGATCACCAAAAGCTTGAAAGATTGGATTTTTTTGTTTGTTTTGTGAATGTTTATCACATACTTGTATCCCCCTGTGAGTGATCCTAAGTGATTTGTGAGGTTTTTAGGCAGATTTGTTTGCGGATTCAAGCGAGCCAGCGCAGAGCGGAGGACAGCTGGACAAGCCACCACCAATTTTGAAAATGCTTTGGGACTGTTGTGCAAATCTTAAATGAGTCATTTAAGAAGAGGCACTTTTATATATTGTAAATGGACCTTGAGCTTTAAGCTCTCGTCCTTAGGTAGACAGTCGACATTTAAAGTAGTTAATGCTAGTAGATAGGAATTTAATTCTAGATTTGATAGTTTTAGAGCCCAAGAGGGAAAACGGATATAGACACCCTCATTGTATCATTGTAGCATTATCATTGTTTAGGAAAAGAAGAGCAAGCAGAGGATTGCCTGAAGAACACCCATGTACAGACAGTTGAATTAATAGAAGAAAGCTTTGATTCAAACTCATGGTTTCTGTTGTTTTCTCTGTGTATTGATGTTATGCTCATGAACATTTGCTTCTTG
>CBVK0102874184.1:0-17623 GCA_900067695.1 Picea abies | reverse complement strand
ATTTCATGGTTGAATTGAAGTCTGAGAGAGAGATAGAATGAGTTTCAATTATTTCTCTATTAGAGACAGAGGATTCCTGCAAAGAGTGTAGTCGAATTTTCTGCAAGGAGTGCATTGACAGCAGGGTTCAATTAGAGATAGCTTTTGTTCTCATTCGTCTCGTGGGTGAAGTTAGGCACTGTGCCGTGCAAGGAGTGCACAGGTCAGGAAGAAGTCTCAGGGTTGCGAACCTGAGTAAGGAGCTAAAAGATTGATGCCGCAGGAGTGCGTAGGGTCGAGAGACTTCAACATTTAGTCGAGGTTGAAGGGTTGCTGCAAGAAGTGCGTGCAAGAGGTTTCCAAGAAAATTGAAGTCGTGGAAAAGATCAGGAGGAATAGACCTTCGAATTCACTGAAGGCTAAGCACAGGGAAGCTGCTATTGGAAGTCCAAAGGGCGCATCGTAGGTTGGCGAGCAAGAGAATGAGTCCCGTGGGGAGACACTTCTTCATTTCGTGGATTCACAAAGAGAAGAGCGGACGTTCGAAATCCTTTGAGGAGGTTTTGCGAAGTTCCGTGGGCCATTGGATCTCCCAGAGGTGTAGGGAGGTTACAGTGTAAGTGTGAAGAGGTTCGAAGCTCAAGAGGGAGCAGAGCTGTTGATCTGAGTCAGAAGGACCGTCAGATCTATACGTGACATCGCATATCGGGGAAACACGAGTCGAAGCCCCAAGTTGTTGCTAAGGGAATTACGATATCGCGATCCGCGATATCCCGACGAACTCAGAACCATCCATCAGTGGGGATGCGTGTCAAGAGATCCCGAAGAGTCGGAGTTTTGGGAATCAGAGTTTTCAAAGACAATAAACTCTTACAACGTTGAATCATGATCCGCGATATCCCGATAGGAGAGTTGTGTGGGCTACAGCAAGAGATAGTGGAGGACAAGTGGCATAGTATCGAGGATCGGGAAAAGGTAAGTCTCGAGTCCATTTACATCAGGATTCGCGATCCCACGAATCCTGAAATCCCGATAGAGGTGACGGGAGGTGGAAAAGTCAACTCGCTCGGGTGCATCAGTATATCGACATATCAGGGTTCGGAGTTTAGAAATTCTATTTGTTGACGTCGCGAGTAGTGATTTCTTGATAGGGAGAACGCCGATAGCCAGGAAGAAAGTCAACGTTGACTCACATTAGATTTCGGGGAATCGTGAGGCATAAAACACGCGACCATAGGATTCATGAAATTGCGAAGTCCGATTTCCCGATCATTAAGGGAGATCAGTTGAAGAGTTGTTGTGGGTAAGGAAATTTCCCGATAGGGAATCAGAGGAACCTTTGAGTTCTTCAGGCCGTGAACGAAAGAAGGTCCTGAGGAAGCAGACGCGCTCCGAGGGGTGCGGCTGCGTCAAGTTTTTGGTATTAGAGCCCAGAAAGTTCTTTTGTTTTCTGTAGCAGAAGAAGAAATTTCACCATGCCATCAAGGAGAGAAAGGCAGTCACTTGATTCAGAGGATAGGGAGGTGCGAAGAAGAGGCAGGCCAATAGTCAATCCAAAAATGGAGAGACAGATGAGAGATCTCCGAGCAAGACTCGAAGACATGGAGACTGCTCAAAGATGCACAGCTAGTGCAGGAGATCTTAGTGATTCCGAGAGCGAAATAGAGGCTGAACACGAAGAGGAAGTTGCAGCCAAAGATGCATCGAATGAACGCCTAATTAAAGCCATCACCAGGATGGGTGTAAAGGCAAGAATGGACATTCCAGTTTATGAGGGGAATTTGGATGCAGAGGAGCTTCTGGATTGGATTAGAGCTCTTTATACCTACTTCGATTATGAAGATATCGAAGAGGATAAGAAGGTCAGACATGCTGTCACACGCTTGAAGGGACATGCAACCTTGTGGTGGGACGAGCTACAAGCTGAAAGACGCTGCAAAGGCAAGCAGAAGATCAAGAGTTGGGATAGAATGACTGCGAAGATGAAAGCGAAGTTCATCCCAAAATATTATCAAATCACTCTGTTCAGGAGAATGAAGAACCTGAGACAGAAGCTGATGACAGTGAAAGAATACACTGAAGAATTCTATCGACTGAACATCAGAGCAGGTCATCGGGAGAGCGATGATGAGAAGGTTGCTAGATATCTGAATGGTCTGAGATATGACATTCAGGATGAGTTGAGCATGGTAACCATCCGAACAGTGGAGGATGCTTATCAGATGGCTTTGAAAGCTGAGGAAAAGCCGAGCCATAAGCAAGGTCAGCGAGGCCGAGGCAGGAGTTAGCCTAGAGGAAAAGTAGTTGCCCAGGATAAAAATCAGAAGCCAAAGGAGGAATGGAAGAGACTTCAGGGTAAAGTTGAGAGAGGTGGAACCTCACAGAGAGGGCTATATGTTGAGCAGAGAGGGAAACATACAGAGAAGAGTGGAGGATATGCTGATGGCAATACTTTTCCTCGTACCTGAGGTAGAGGAAGAGGCCGAGGTGGAGTAATCACATGATTCACATGTGGAAAGAATGGGCACAAGTCTTATGAGTGTCCAGAAATAAAGAAGGGCATCGAAGAAGCTCACATCACAGAAGCGCAGAGGCGTGATGTTGAGGCCGAAGATGCAGAAGGAGGAAGATTGCTTATGATGCATAAATTCCTTTTGACACTTGAGAAAGAGGTGGAGAGTTCAACTCAAAGGACCAGACTGTTCAGAACAGCTTGCAAGACCAAGGATAGGGTGTGCAAGGTCATCGTAGACAGTGGTAGCACGTATAATCTTGTATCTACAGAGATGGTAGAAAAGCTGGAGCTGGAGACAACTGATCATTCGAGTCCATACAAAGTTTCGTGGCTACAAAAGGGACACCAGGTAACTGTTACTAAACAATGCTTGGTTGAATTCAAGATAGGTGGATATAATGATAAGATTTTATGTGATGTTATTCCCATGGATGTTTGTCATCTATTGCTGGGTAGACCATGGCAATATGACAGAAATGTGATTCATGATGGGAGAATGAACACATATACTCTGGAGAAGAATGGGAGAACCCATATGTTGCTTCCGATAAAGGATAAGGAGGGGAAGCTGGAAGTAAGCAACACAATACTTCTCATGAGTGGGAAGGAACTTCTTACGGAGGTTAAGAAGAAGGAAGATCCACAGTTCTTTGTGGTCAGAAAACTGAGGATCATTCTGACTAGCACTAGAGTGGATGATTTACCAGATGAAGTTCAGGAACTGCTAGAAGAGTTCGCTAACATCATAGTGGATGAATTACCTCATTCATTGCCACCGATGAGAAGTGTGAGTCATCACATAGACCTCATACCAGGAGCCAGTTTACCAAATAAAGCCGCGTACAGGTTGGCGCCACAAGAAAATGAGGAGGTCAAGAGGCAGGTCCAGAAGTTATTGGACAAGGGATTGGTCAGAGAAAGCTTGAGTCCATGTGCTGTTCCAACAGTACTCAGTCCAAAGAAAGACGGAGGCTGGAGGATGTGTACCGAATCAAGAGTGATCAACAAGATAACCATTAGATACAGGTTTCCATTGCTGAGGATGGATGATCTGATGGATTGCCTGAGTGGGGCAAAATATTTTTCAAAGATAGATTTGAAAAGTGGATACCACCAGATTCACATGAGGGAAGGCGATGAGTGGAAGACAGCCTTCAAAACCAACGAGGGTTTGTATGAATGGCTTGTAATGCCATTTGGATTGAAAAATTCACCAAGTACCTTCATGAGGTTGATGAATGAAGTCCTAAGGGAATTCATTGGGAAATTTGTCATTGTGTATCTGGATGACATATTGATTTTTAGTAAATTAGAGGCCAAACACCTGAAGCATTTAGCCATAGTGATGAGGAGGCTATAGAAGGAGAAGCTGTTGATTAATATGAAGAAGTCCTCATTCATGAAGACATAGCTCATTTACTTGGGGTTTTTTATTTCAGTGAATGAGTTGAGGATGGATCCGGGTAAGGTGGAAGTGATCAAGAATTGGCCATCACTGAGAAATATTTTTGAGGTGAGAAGTTTTCATGGTTTGGCTAGTTTCTACCGGAAGTTCATCAGGAATTTTAGTGGGATTAGCACAACGATGATGGATACAGTGAAGAAGCGGCATAAATCTTTTCATTGGACAACAGAGGCTGAGAAGAGCTTCAATCTGTTGAAGCAGAAGATAACAGAACAACCAGTGTTGGTGTTGCCGAATTTCCTGAAGACATTTCAGGTAAAATGTGATGCAAGCAGTTTTGCCATAGGAGCGGTATTGAGCCAGGAGGACAGACCAATTGCATATTTCAGCGAGAAGCTGAATGAGGCAAAATTGAAATACTCCACGTATGATAAGGAGTTTTATGCTATCATACAAGCACTGAAGAAGTTGAGGCATTACTTGATCCCGAAAGAATTTGTTTTATATAGTGATAATCATGCATTACAGTTTGTGACTCAACATGAGAAGTTGAATCAGAAACATGCAAAATGGGTAGAGTATATGCAGAATTTCACATTTGTGATTAAGAATATTTCAGGTACTGCTAACAAAGTGGTTGATGCTTTGAGCAAGAAATGTTTGGTGCTGTAGGAATTCCGAGTCAAAACATTGGGTTTTGAAAACCTTAAGGACATGTACGCAGGTGATGCAGATTTTGCAGAACCATATGAAGCAACTGAGAATCCAGTTCTCAGAGACAGAAGCCCTTGGATAGATTACATGATCCAGGAGGGATTACTATTAAGAGGCAATCAACTGTGTATTCCAAAATTCTCCATGAGGGAGAACTTATTGAAGGAAAAGCACAGTGGTGGATTAGCAGGACATTTTGGCCATGACAAAACATTCGCGAAGTTGAGCGAATCATATTTTTGGCTGGGAATGCGAGTAGATGTCAAGAGATTTTTTGACAGGTGTCGAATTTGCCAGCATTCGAAGGGGAGAAAACAAAATGCAGGTTTTTATCAGCCATTACCCATACCAGAGAGACCATGGGAGGAAATTAGCATGGATTTTGTATTGGGGTTGCCAAAGACGCAAAGAGGATTTGATTCAGTCTTTGTAGTAGTGGATAGGTTTTCCAAAATGGCACACTTCATTCCATGCCAGAAAACTAGCGATGCGACTCACATAGCAAATCTGTTCTTCAAAGAGATCATTCGACTTCATGGATTGCCGAAAAGCATAGTTTCGGATAGAGACACTAAATTCATCGGGCATTTTTGGAGGACCTTGTGGAGGAAGCTAGGAACTAACTTGGCGTTTAGTTCTGCTTATCATCCTCAAACGAATGGACAGACAAAAGTGGTCAACAGAAGTCTGGGAGACTTGCTGAGAAGCTTGGTGAGAGAGCACCATAACAGCTAGGATAGCATATTGCCACAGGCAGAGTTTGCATACAACGATTCAGTGAATCGGAGCACAGGAAAAAGTCCATTTCAGATTGTATATGGGATGCAGCCGAGAGGAGTTTTTGAATTGAGGGATTCAGAACAGACTGTTACTAGCAGCGCTAGTGCAGAAGAGTTCGCTGAGGCGATGAAAGAACTTCACAGTAGGGTGAAGGAGCGACTGCTAGAAACAAGTCAGAAATACAAGCGCAAAGCATATCAACATCGGAGACAACTTCAGTTCGAATTTGGTGATCTAGTTCTGGCACACTTTAGGAAGGAAAGATTCCCAAGGGGAACATAGAATAAGTTAAAAATGAAGAAAATTGGGCCATGTAAGGTCTTGAGAAGATTCAGAGAAAATGCTTATGAGATCGAGCTGCCGGATGGCATTGGGATATCTACGATATTCATTATCGCAGATTTATATCCATACAGGGTCGGAGAAGCAGAGAATGGAACCGAGGAGCTAGTTATCTAGTGGATGAAACAATTGCCATTTGCAAAAAAGCCGTAAATGGAGTGCATACTGGACAAGAGAGTGGGTAAGAAGACCCGAAGAAAGGAATACTTTGAGTACCTGGTCAAATGGAAGGGCCACCCAGTGGAAGATGCCAACTGGGAGACTGAAGAAAAAATACAGAAGCATGGACAGACCGTGCAGGAGCTCATGGTCAGGAGCCCATGAAAGTTTTCAAGCCAAGGAGTATGATGCAGGAGCATCACCGAACCATCAAGCGAGCCAGCACGGAGCGGAGGACAGCTGGACAAGCCACCACCAATTTTGAAAATGCTTTGGGACTATTGCGCAAATCTTAAATGAGTCATTTAAGAAGAGGCGCTTTTATATATTGTAAATGGACCTTGAGCTTTAAGCTCTCGTCCTTAGGTAGACAGTCAGCATTTAAAGTAGTTAATGCTAGTAGATAGGAATTTAATTCTAGATTTGATAGTTTTAGAGCCCAAGAGGGAAAACGGATATAGACACCCTCATTGTATCATTGTAGCATTAGCATTGTTCAGGAAAAGAAGAGCAAGTAGAGAATTGCCTGAAGAACACCCATGTACAGACAGTTGAATTAATAGAAGAAAGCTTTGATTCAAACTCATGGTTTGTGTTGTTTTCTCTGTGTATTGATGTTATGCTCATGAACATTTGCTTCTTGTCATACATTTGCTTTTATATGCTGTGTATGTGATTTCATGGTTGAATTGAAGTCTGAGAGAGAGATAGAATGAGTTTCAATTGTTTCTCTATTTGAGCCAGAGGATTCCTGCAAAGAGTGCAGTTGAATTGTCCGCAATGAGTGCGTTGACGGCAGGGTTCAATTAGAGATATCTTTTGTTCTCATTCGTCTCGTGGGTGCAGTTAGGCACTGTGCCGTGCAAGGAGTGCGCAGGCCAGGAAGAAGTCTCAGGGTTGCGAACCTGAGTAAGGAGCTGAAAGATTGATGCTGCAGGAGTGTGCAGGGTCGAGAGACTTCAACACTTAGTCAAGGTTGAAGGATTGCCGCAAGAAGTGCATGCAAGAGGTTTCCAAGAAAACTGAAGTCGTGGAAAAGATCAGGAGGAATAGACCTTTGAATTCACTAAAGGCTAAGCACAGGGAAGCTGCTATTGGAAGTCCAAAGGGTGCATCGCAGGTTGGCGAGCAGGAGAACGAGTCCCGTGGGGAGACACTTCTTCATTTTGTGGATTCACAAAGAGAAGAGCGGATGGTCGAAATCCTTTGAGGAGGTTTCACGAAGTTCCATGGGCCATTGGATCTTCCGGAGGTGCAGGGAGGTTATAGTGTAAGTGTGAAGAGGTTCGAAGCTCAGGAGGGAGCAGAGCCGTCGATCCGAGTCAGAAGGACCGTCAGATCTATACGTGACATCGCATATTGGGGAAACACGAGTCGAAGCCCCAAGTTGTTGCAAAGGGAATTACGATATCGCGATCTGTGATATCCCGATGAACTCAGAACCGTCCATCAGCAGGGACGCGTGTCAAGAGATCCCGAAGAGTCGGAGTTCGGGGCATCAGAGTTTTCGAAGACAAGAAACTCTTACAATGTTGAATCGCGATCCGCGATATCCCGACAGGAGAGTCGTGTGGGCCACAGCAGGAGATAGTGGAGGACAGGTGGCATAGTATTGGGGATCGGGAAAAGGTAAGTCCCAAGTCCATTTACATCAGGATTCGCGATCCCGCGAATCCCAAAATCTCAATAGAGGTGACGGGAGGTGGAAAAGTCAACTCGCCCAGGTGCATCGGTATATCGACATATCGGGGTTCGGAGTTTAGAAATTCTATTTGTTGACGTCGCGAGTAGCAATTTCCCAATAGGGAGAACGTCGATAGCCAGGGAGAAATTCAACATTGACTCGCATCGGATTTCGGGGAATTGTGAGGCATAAAACACGTGACCATAGGATTTGCGAAATCGTGAAGTCCGATTTCCCGATCATTAAGGGAGATCAGTTGAAGAGTTGTTGTGGGTAAGGAAATTTTTCGATAGGGAATCAGAGGAACCTTTGAGTTCTTCAGGCCGTGAATGAAAGAAGGTCCTGAGGAAGCGGACGCGCTCCGAGGGGTGCGGCTGTGTCATGATGAGTAGTAGATCGGTGCCCTCGAAGAGTTGCAAGTGATCCGTAGAAGATCACAATACAAGCTTGATCAAAATATAAATATTCGTTCAAGTTATTCATGAATATGCATTTTTTTTTGTTTGTGAATGTTTATCAATTCATGTCTAAATGTGGAAGTTGCTTGTGAGATTTCTTGCATGGCTTTTTCTTGTCTCCTTTGATTGATCCAGATTATTTTCGGCACGAAATGAGAGCGGAGATATAATAAATAAATATACAGAGATATCTCAGATATCCAACAGTATAACATAAATGTATCAGAGATGAAATCATAAACATAGAGATACAATAATACAATTTCTATTAATGAGCGAAAATGTACAAAGACTGTAAAAATACAGAGTGAAAGACTTGCTAGAATGGTGGTAGCTTATCTATGAGAAGAGATGTGATGGCTACTCGCATTCGCAAGAAGATGATTACAATGAGGCTCTGAAGGCATTTTTACAATAAACAAGAATGTCAAAAACCCTAGACATCCAAAAACCTAACCCTAGGAGATGAAGCGCCAAAAGTCACGTGGGCCTCGTTTGGGTAAGTCAGTACATCAACTTCCCAGGGTCGTAACTTTTGCACACGATCTCCGTTTTAGGCACACAATAGCCCGTTGGAAAGGTATAGTCGAGGATATTCATTTTTGGGGCTCAATCATGCCTTCAGCTATCATTGAGAAGATTGATCCTAAAAAACCTTCATTTAGGCCCTCAAAATGGCCCTGGAAGTTAAAACTGCTAAAAATAGTAAATTGCCAAAATTGCCAGAAAATTGTTTTGAGCGAGTTGGAAAAGGTGGGTGGTCACCGATATCCAGTTAGATCATTGATTTTGAGATAGAAAATCTCAAGTTTGAAATGTAACTCCATGTTCATTAGGATCCCTTCTTCTCACCATGGATTGGGAGGTCCACACCATGCCCTATAGGCTACCCTTTAGTTTTTTTGTCGATGTTTGTGACGTTGGAATTGTAAATAATCATTCTCCTTCCTAAGTATATATGATTGTGGTTAGGGGAGAGGAGGCTAGTTTATTTTTCTTAGTACCCTTAGCTTTACAAATATAGGAACTCAAGCTTCTTATTACTGCAATCTAAGATTCTTTCTTTCAATACTTGTTTGTGTGGGCAATAGTAAAAAAAATGTAGATCTTATTGTATCAATATTTAGTTTGCTTGTATATTAAGTACTTATGATAGCTTGTTGGTGTGGGTGGATGGCGATGTGTGTTTCTTCAAGGGGTGTCCTGGAACAATTATTCTTGTTTTCATGGACACTCTTATCATCTGCAAGATCAATATTGTATGAGTAGGCAAGAGGCCTTGAGAACACTTCCGATCATATATTTAGCATTCATGTTTATTATGTGTTTCACAATTTTCACTAAACCTTATAGACAATAACACTATTTCCTAGCCAATATTTTTGACACTAAGTATTTTCTTGGTTGGTTAATGACTAGACTAAAAGTATTTAATGTAAATAATAGTTGTTCATCCAAGTAACATTTGTTTTCTGATTTTTTTTCTTTCATTATAATTCCTACCCATGAAATTGGCTACAATAAATCCAAAAAATGAATTTAACATCAACATTCTCTTTGCCAAAGAGGTAAATCTGCTATAAGCAAGAACATTGCGATATATTTGATGGATCAAGTATTTTTCTAGATTTCAAAATTCAACCTATAGAAAAAATCCCAATTGTTCTTAGATGTTTAGAAGCTTCTCAAGTAAGGGAATGCCACCCATATAGTTCCATTTCAACTAGCTGAAGTAAGATTCACTATAGTTAGTACTAATTCCTGGATTGGATATACTTTCCACTATGAGTTTAGTATACCTTGCAAAAATGTTTAATGACCCTCACATTTTCAAGTAAAACATATTTCTTTTAAATTGGGTTGAGGCTCTCAAGGGTGTTCAGTGGAATGTTCATTACTTAGTTTGATAAAAGCAAAGATATTTGTTGGTGGCTAAGTTTTCCTAATTGCATTGTGCTTGGATTTTCTTATTTTTTTGTTTAAGTACTCACCAAATTCAATATAACATTGGATAGAGGTAGGCGGGTTAGGATAACAAGTTGGAAAACATGTGTAATATGGGGTTGATGCAAAGCAAACTACAAAAACATTAATAATAACGACTCTAATGTGACTCTAATACCCCGATACATTGACCTTGATATCCTCACTGCAAAATTTATCAAAATTTGACCATGTTACTTTTATCAATATTTGTTTGGTTGCAATTGCTACATACATACTAACATCTAAGATTTAGAACTAAAAATTACCAACAAAAGGAGAAACCAATTCTGAAACTAAGGTGTTTTTGGACAAAGACATTCTTAAATTACATGGAACCATTTTTTCTAGTAAAAAGGAAGACATAAATGGAGTAAACATACTTGTGAATTTCATGCTCTGCTGACATGCAACTCTTCGACGACACCAATCCATTACGCACCAGCTGCAACTCTTCAAGGGCACCGATATGCTATGCATCACCTACAAACCCCACGTCGAATCTACAACCAAATCCACCTAAAAGCCTCACAAATAATTCCGGATCACTCATGGGAGCATACATCTTCCTATGAGGGCGGTGAAACTCACGAGAACATACACATGTATGAAACCCCACATCGAATCCACAAACAAATCAACCTAAAAACCTCACAAATCAATCAAGATCACACAAGATCACTCATGGGAGCATGCATAGGTCTGTGAGAATGGTGAAACTCGCGGGAGCATACATAGGTCTGAGGGTGATGAAATAGGTGGAGCGTTGACAATGACTACCACCAAACTGTGTATCGGCCAATGGGGCTTATATATAAACAATATTTCGACCAAAATAATATTTCGGCCGAAAATTGTGTTGTCGGACAAAAAAATCTGAGAAACGCATTTGATGCACGAATGTTGAGGGCACCGTTATATTTAAATTTTGACTGAAAAACTATTTCTGCCGAAAGTATGTCATATGTTTGGCTGAAAAAATTAAAGAGTCGTGTCATATGTTTCGTGACCTAATTCTCATGAAAGTGTTACCCACATTCATTATTTTACCCTAAACTTGTGCAAAATTGTCTCAACACATTTTCTCTTATTCAACTAGAGTTGCGTACCTACATGATCTCTCTTAATATCCATCCCCAAGATAAAATTAGTAGCACCGAGATCCTTCATGTCAAACTTGGAGGATAGTTGCGATTTCACCTCCTTGATAACTTTCATGTCATTTTCAACCAACATGTCATCGACATACAACGCTACATACATAAAATGTTCACTAACTTGTTTGCAATATACACAATGATTAACCTTGCTTCTCACAAATCCCAGTCCTAGTATGTATGCATCGAACTTTTGGTACCACATCCTAGGAGACTGCTTTAGAGCATAAAGGGAATTCCTTAGTTTACAGACCAACTAGGACTTCTTACCCTTTATTGTAAATCCTTTAGGTTGCTTCATGTAGATTTATTCTCCCAAGTCTCCATTAAAGAACATTGTTTTTACATCCATCTAGTCTACCTCAAGATCAAATGCTGCAAGGAGACAATATAAACCTAATGGAAGTCAAGTTTGCAACATGATAAAAAATATCACCAATGTCAATCCCCTCTACCCAAGAGTAACTTTTTGGTACCAAGCAAGCCTTGTACTCCTCGACCTTTCCTGCTGCATTTAGTTTCTTTTTGAACACCCATTTGCTACCAACATGTTTCCTTCCATTAGACAATTTGACCAAATCTCATGCCTCTTTTTTCTCCAAAGCCTCCATTTCTTCTGCAATTGCCTTTTTCCAAAGTTTGCTCTCTCCATAATTTACTATCTCTATCTCTGTAACAGATCTAGGTTAATCATTAATACACGATAAAACAAAAGCATAATGGATATCAAGTGGACTATACATTGCAGTAGGTCTCCTTGCATGATCAAACCTTTTCAAAACTGGAGTGAGTGGTTTCTTTCACCTCATCATTTGATTCAAATGATTCTACCTCAAATGATTTAGATCCTTCATTTTTTTAAGATCAAACTCCACTTTCTTTGGTTTTGGTTCCTTTGGTTCATCTTCGAACAAAAGCATAATGGATATCAAGTGGACTATACCTTGCATGATCAAACCTTTTCAAAACTCGAGTGCATGATTTCTTTCACCTCATCATTTGATTCAGAGGATTCTACCTCAAATGATTTAGATCCTTCATTTAAAAAAAAATCAAACTCCACTTTCTCTCGTTTTGGTTCCTTTGGTTCATCTTCATTCCTAGAAGTGCTCTCAACTTCTATAAAAACCACTTCTCGATTGTACACTGTTTTCCTTGTTATAGGATTCCATAGTTTGTAACCTTTCACTCCATCTTTGTAACCAATGAAGATACATGTCCCCTAGGGTTCTGGTACAGATGCATAGTGCCATCAGTTAGCGCACCAGCCGCCCTGAAACACGGAACACCTGAGCCATCACAGGACCGCCTGCCCTCGAGCACGGGACACCTCCGAAACGGTTAGCGCACCAGCCGCCCTGAAGCTCAGAACACCTGCGCCATCACATGACTGCCCAGTGCCTGCATTCAAGCACTCAAGCAGGGGACTTTCCATTGCATTATTTACGATCCCAAAATTATAAGAGGTCCATTTGAGGTAGAGAACAGTGGGAAAATTATGGGTTTCCAGAAGGCTTCGGTGGTACTTCTTGTGTTTACAGTAATTATGGCGATAATGTCTATGCATACAAACGTGGAAGCACAGGCATGAACTGCAACAGGTAAGACTCCTACTTTTTTTTCGAATTTGATTTCCCTCCGTAATGCTTTTCTTTCTTTGGATTGAATGTTTTTGTTTACCAACTCTCGTCCCTGCGTGTAGATTTTTTTCAGTTTGATTTTACCTGAAATCCAGTGATGAATGGTTGGATCTACAGATTTCAGATTTGACTGATTAAGTTTGTATAATTCAAGTGTTTCAAAGGTTTTTCAGCATGGCATTCAGAAATGCAATTTAAACAACATAAAATAACGATTTTATCCAAATTTAGTAGAAAATTCATATAAAATAACATTTTATCCAAATTTACTTTGCCTGATTCGGATAAAAAAACAAAAAATAGAACATTTAGCTAACTTGGTAGAAAATTCTTCATATAAAATAACGATTTTCTCCAAATTTACTTCATCGAATTCCAGCAAAAACACAAAAATATTCTTCATATAAAATAATGATTTTATCCAAATTTATTTAAAAAAAACAAAAAATACTAAAAAAAAAACATAAAATAAACATTTAACCAAAACCATAGAAAATTCATAAATTTTTAATTTTTCATTCAATTATTATTGGTTTTATAAATTTGATAATTTTAAATTCTATTTATAAACTTCAAATTACAGAACTTGTAATAAATTCATAAATTTAATGATTTTGAATTTAATTTACAAATTTTAGATCAAGATGAATTTGCATTTTCACTATAAAAATTTAGATAACAATTTCATATATATAAATATAATTTTAAATATATCATTTTCTTAACAAAAAGTAATACTTATTAGTTAAAGCTTACCTATCACTTATAAATTATATATCATAGCCAATATAACTTAAGTTTTAATTTAATTTGTGAATTTTAAATATTCATTGTGCCCTCTAATTTTTATAATACATAACTAATGATACATTTTTGGAAGTCTTAGAACTATATAAATTGATTGTTCTATCTTATTTAAAAGAAATATGTTGATTGTGTACCTAACTAATGGTAAAAGTGAATGGTGTGACTGAGTAGAAAAGTATTTTTTTTTAAGTATTTAGATTCAGTGTAATATTTTTTCTTGAAAAAGTAAAATGTAATTTTTACTTAAAGTTAGTTGGTTTGGACAAATGTTGTATAAAATTTAATTAAAAAGTATTCTTAGTTTAATAAGATTTATATTAATCATTGAGAGGGATTAAATTTTTTAAGATGTAAATTTTGTACTTTAGGAGGGATTAAATCTCTTAAGTTTTGCACCTCCAGAGATTTGATTCCTCTCCTCTCGGTATTTGATAGATCTGGGGTTAAGATGGATCTAGGCTTGTTTCAGTGGTGGGTGGTCACACAAATTTTGTAGATGATCAACATTATGTATATGTATATGTCTAAGATTAATTTGATTATTTGAAATTTACTCACTTTTTTCAGTTGGTTGAAAGTATAGAGAGTATTATCGAGAATGATCAATGCCAATTTGTCTTCTTCAGTTTTTATTATAGTGACACCTCGACATATTTGATCCAATTTGTCTTCTTCAGTTTTTATTATAGTGACACCTCGACATATTTGATCCTTCTCGACGCTTGATAGATCTAGGGTTAAGATGGATTTAGGTTTTTTTAAGTCATGGGAGGTCACACAAAATTTGTAGGTCATGAATATTATGTATATGTATATGTCTGAGATTAATATGATCATTTGAAATTTACTCACTTTCCTTAGTTGGATTATCAAGAAGGGCCAATGTCAATTTGTCTTCTTCAATTTTTGTTATAGTGACACCTTGACATATTTGATCCCTCTCAATGCTTGATAGATCTAGGTTTAAGATGGATCTAGGCTGGTTTAAGTCGTGGGCGGTCACACAAAATTTGTAGGTCATCAACATTTTGTATATGTATATGTTTGAGATCAATCTGATCATTTGAAATTTACTCACTTTCCTCAGTTGGTTGAAAGTATAGAGTATTGCCGAGAAGGATCAATGCCAATCTCTCTTCTTTAGTTTTTATTATAGTGACACAATTTGTAGATGATCAACATTATGTGTTTTCCTTTAATTCATGATCATGTTGCATTAGGGGCCTGAGTCGCCTTACCTAGAAAGTAGACTTCTCATTGATCCAATCCATAACAACCTGTGAGTCTCCAAAGACTTGAAGTTTATGGATCTGGGTCATGTTAGCATGAAATAAAAGTGCCCATAGTGCCAACAGTTTGACCTTGTCATTGGAACCGGTCCTTGGGACATATCTTATAGAAAAGTAGTGCAAAAATGAAAGATATAAAATCTCCCCAACACCACTCATTGGTGGAGGGCCCTGGTTGGTCCTATTGAAAAAAACCCATGGTATTCTATCAACTAACAGAGGCATGATTGGTTGTCTAATCTTTTTTAATTTTTGATCAATCCTGTATTCATCCGCCAGCTTGACCATCAACCCAACTACCACCTCACATGGGATTTGAGTATTTTGAAAGAGCGAGATGTTACGTTCCCACCACATGAAATACACAAAAAAACAGGGGAAAGACAAGTATGGACCTGAAGCATCTTTCCATTTCCTCACCCAATCTCCAAGATCTGCATGGGGGAGAAACCTCAAAACTTTAACTCCTTCTCTACCACAGATCACACCTGAATAGCAAAGAAGAATTCTATAAACAAATGTTGGATCGATTTTGAGTTAGATTTGCATAGGGAACACCAATTTGGCCCACACCAGCCTCTTTTAATGTCATTGTCCCAGGTAAGAATTTTGTTTTCCATTGCCATCCATAGGATAATTTTTGTTTTATGCAGTGCCTTTTTCTCCCAAAGATATTTCCACCACCACTTCTTCTTGCCATTGAAACCTTCTTCTGACATCATCTGATATCCCATTTTTGTCGTATACCCCCCATTTTTACCGTCACCTGCCCATAATAGTGACTCCTCATACTTGTCGCTTAGTTGAATGAAATTAGATTTTAGTGTTGCAATATAATCCTCCCATATATCTGCATGCTCCCCTTCTAATTCCAACATTTTTGTTGTTCTCCACTCTGATCTTCCTACTTTGTCCAACCTGGGAAAAACAACATCACTTAAGGAGAAGATGCCTTGGTTGTGCAACTTAGCTACCAAATTTGTCTGAAAGAGATAACTTGGACCTACACCAACCCAAGGATCTTCCCCAACTTAACTTTTTTCCCATTTCCTATATTCCATACCATACGGGAACCGATCAATGGAAAATCCTCCACCAATGCTTTCCAACATATAAAACCATTTTGAGAATTTTTATTAGGCGTTCTGATCCATTCAATGAAAGGCCTCCCGACTAAGTACTTGGTAGCCATAACTCGCCCCCATAACATTTCATTGTGTAAAAACCTCCACAAACTCTTTTCCGCCAGAGCCTTGTTGAACTAGAACAAATTCTTGACTCCCCAGCCCCCCATATCCTTTGACATAGCCAACTTTGTCCATTTGACTAGCAGGAGATGTTTCGTCTCAACATTCCCGACCCAGAGAAAATGAAAACACAATTTCCTTATTTTGTGAAGTACTCCTTTAGGAATTTTGACTATAGAAGCCCAATAGATTAGAATATTTCTTAAAAAAATGTTTAATAAGACCAAATGACATCCCCTCGAAATCCATTGATGAGCAAAAAAAAAATTATTTTCTGTATTTTTGCATATTGTTGTAACAAATATTGAAAATTCGGCTTTCGGTCACTTAGGAGAGAAAAATTTATAGTGTTTAACTACCGAAAGTGTAGATGTGAGAAAATGACCATTTGTTTGTCACACACATCACTGAATGTTCTCTACCTGTCATCTTCAGTCAAATAATGCCGGTATCAACCCCAAATGACACAACAATATAACAGTCACAAGACAACTCACGAAAAATCCAAAGACAGGGTTCACATGAGAATCAAAGAAATGTACCATATGTTCGAGCGTTGAGTCATAAGAGAATGAATGGAAGCATTGGCAGTTGAAGGACCACATACACTGAGAACTAAGCCACATGGAGAAAAAGCTCACGAGTTCGGGGTTTTTGGCCGTTGGGGATTTGGCTGACATAAATATTTTAATAACTACAACCTTGATCCCCGAATTCACTAAAGTATTAAAGGATAAGCCATGTTAATTAAAGAATAAGAAAGATTAATGTTGACAAGTCTCATCGTGATTTCGTGACTCGAGCTGCCTTCGTTCTTTAAGTTTCAAGTTTGCGATTTCCGAAACCTCGAAAGCCTGTGTTTTAATCATGCTTAATCACAAAGCTAAAAGTGTTTTAACTGTTAATCAATCCCATCACAATTTCGCGATTCAGGATTCTCGTGTCAAGTATTATCGAAGTCCTGACACATAAATCCATGAAAGGTTAAAGATTAATTGCTAATCGTGATTAATTAAGGGATTAAGACAAATGATTATCGACTAATTAATCCCATCACAATTTCGTGATTCGAGATTCCTTGCATGTCATAACTCTTGTGGACATGATACTCGAAACCCGAAGGCTTGAAAAAGTGAAATGTAAAAGCCAAAATATATTTCAGGGATTTGGCCATCGAGGATTTGGCCGACGTTGATATTTTAATAACCACTTCTTCGTTTTCCCGAATCCCAAAATCCCGAAAAGCAGAAATTGGGACTCTAGTCATATGCAAAACTGCTTTAGAAAAACACAATTTTCTCAGCCACGGAGAGGCCGTTTTTCGCGTTCGAATAGTCGATAGACATCTAAAAATCCTAAGTTGTCCAGTGGTTTCTTCAGAATTTCATTTTGATATTGGTAAGGCAGTCAAAATCACCCCGCAAGATGAGGTTCATTTTTAGAAATGTGGTGTTTTTTACTGTG
>CBVK0102874145.1:0-17895 GCA_900067695.1 Picea abies | reverse complement strand
GAAAGTTGTTTTGAGTGAGTTGGAAAAGGTGGGTGGCCACCGATATCCACCTGGATTAGCAACACAAGAAACTTTAAAAACTCTAGTAAGATAAGAACAAAGGCATCTTTATTGATCAAAATCAGTTGTACATCAAGAGCAGAACTCCAAGTCTTCAGCAAAGAGCTTCCTCAACAAAACTTAACACAATATTCAGATTTCTTCCTCCCTGCACTAGAGGCCTATTTATACACTTGGAACTTCGACCTCTTCCCTTGGATCAAGGAGGGAATAGGGGATCAACATATCTTGTTCAATCTCCTATGATTTGCGAACTTATGTTTGCAGAGAGTGATTATTAGTAAAACGACAGTGCTTTGGAGGTAGGTGGGGGACAAGGTTCCTTGATTCTTGGGATCCTCCTTTCCTTAAGGGGGTTCAAATTGCTTGATTAATGATACACACATACTTTACCATAGACATTAGAAGAAAAAAAGATACCATACACATAAAATTTCATCTCAAAAAAATTCATTTAAGCAACATACAAAAGTACCCATGACTATTATTAAACATGGTCAAATAAAATTAATTATTAGTCATATCAAGGTTAAAATGTGTCTATCATGGGCCTTTTAGATAGGCAATGTCAAGGCCCATCAAAGAGCAGTGAGGGGTGTTGCAATTTTGCCATAATTTTGAACAAACTTGCGATAATATCCCATTAAAACCATAAAACCACGTAAGCTCTTAAGAGTTTTAGGGTGAGGCCAATCCTTCATAGCTTCAATTTTCTTAGGATCCACCCGTACACCATCCTTGGCGACAATATGACCCAGGTACTCCACTTCCGATGCTCCGAAGGAAAATTTAGAATATTTGAGGAAAATTTTGTGTTGATAGAGTAGACAGAGAACTTGATCCACATGGGTGAGATGGGATTTCCAAGTTTTACTAGAGATGAGAACATCATCAAAGAAAACTAAGAAAACATGACGGAGGAAAGGATGGAAGACATGATTCATGAGACTTTGGAAAGTAGAGGGAGCATTGCACAGGCCAAAGGTCATTACCAAGAACTCATAGTGACCCTCATGAGTTCTAAATACAGTCTTGGGAATGTATTCCTCTTTCATACTTATCTGGTGGTAGCCAGAATGGATATCAAGTTTAGTAAAGTACTGAGCACCGCTCAATTCACCCAACAAATCATCAATGATAGGAATGGGAAATTTGTCTTTGATGGTGAGTTTGTTTAGGGCGTGAAAGTCTAGACACATGCGCCAAGTGCCTTATTTCTTAAGTACCATGACCACATGAGAAGAATAGGGGCTGGTACATTTCTTAAGTACCATGACCACATGAGAAGAATAGGGGCTGGTACTAGGATGCATAACACCTGCGTCAAGCAATTCTTGAAATTTTTTCTCAATTTCATTCTTTTGGGAAAAGGGATGATGATAAGGGTGAAAATTGGGAGGAAGACTGCCTAGGACTAGAGGAATGGAATGATCATCAAAACCATGGGAAAGGGGAAGTCCATGGGGAGTGGTAAATATAGCTTGGTGTTGGGAGAGTATATATTGAAGGTCAGGATACACATAGGGTGTCTCAACTACTTGAATGGAATGGAGTTGGGAAATAATGCCCGAATGACCTTTTTTTAAGAGTTTTTCCATTCGATGGGAACTGGTCATATCAAGGGATCATGTTGTGATGCCTTGGAACTTATATTGTTGTCCCTCCTATTGGAATTACATGGTTAATTCATGAAAATCCATGAGGATGGGGCCAAGAGTGTGGAGCACAATGTCAGAACCTCCCATGTCAATAGCAAATATATGAGATTTCAGGTGGTACTGACCAAGTGGGAGGCACACATTTTCACAACTCCCACCACATTTCATGGAACCACCATTGGAAATCATGATTCCACATTTCATGGAACCACCATTGGAAATCATGATTTGAAAATTGTTCATTGCACGAATATAGCAATTGGTTTCTTGGGAAATGAAACGATGAATAAATTATAGGTGTTTCCATTATCTATTGGGATGATGACCTTATGATGCTTAATGTAGCTAATTAACCTAAGGGTTTGGGAAGTAGAGAAGTAAGTGACGGCATTCAATGAAATGACCAATTCTACTTCTGGTGGCTCAAAGGGCAAAGTAAGATCAATTGGCTCAGGTAGCTCTACTATAAGGGAAACCTCTACCTCTTCATCAAAAAAATCCTCAGAGATGGTCATAAAAAGATTATGTTTCTTACACTTGTGCCCCATAAAATATTTGTCATCACAATTATAGCAAAGTGTTGGAAATACTAAAACAACTGAGAGGGGGGGGACAATCATCAACACGCATTCGTTGCTTGTTCAATATTTGCCAACACAAAGGCCCTTGAGTCGATGTTTTATCCATTTATGCCCGAGTCAATTTCTGGATCTTGAGTGGAGTGGTAGGAGGGGCGAGACTTGCATATTTCAGGTGAGGATTAAAGGAGGGTTTTCTAGTTTGGGAGGAGACAACCTGTTGTACTTCCTCAACTCGTTTAGTAGCTTCCACCCAAGTCTAGGGGTGAGCCATTAGGACGTGGGTGCGAATTTCATCCTTTATGCAACTAATAAAGCATTCTCGAAAAAAGGCATCTGATATGCCCTTTGTGTGGAAATCCAAGTGCTCAAAGGCAGCTACAAAGTATTCCATTGTGCCAGATTGTTTCAACTTGGTCAAATGACCTAAATGGTGGGTGTCGGTGTCAAAGTGTTCATAAAGCTCTGCAACAATTTGTGTCCAAGCCACATACTCTTGGCATGCATTTTTTCACCATTGTCACCATTGCCAGCGTTCAGGATCTAGATAGAGAACACCATAACGGAGTTTGGCCAACTCATCAGTAAATGTCATGCAAAGAGAAATAGTGTTGCATTTGAGTGACCCAACCCATGGGATCCAAGCCATTAAATTTTCTCACCTCCACTCTAGGAAGACGCAGGTCACACTAAAAGTGGTTGGAATGAAAGGACGTGGAATGGGAGGATTCAATGCCCTCTAGATTAGAAGGTGGTGCAGAAGAGAAATAATCTTGGACTTGCTTAAACAATGCAGTCAAGTTGTTAATTGCTTCTTGGTATTGTTGATACATTGTGGTCAAGTGGTTCACTACTGTTGGAAGTGATTCTAGTGGGGTGAGCCAGGAATTTATGCTAGAAATGTTGGAAGTAATGTCAAAGATATCTTTCTTGGTTTTCTCATTGACTTTGTCCAAGGCAGTGATGTGATTATCCACATATTGGTTGCGGGTGTGGGCCATTGCAGAGGGAGAGGGGTAAGTGGGTCTATACAAAAATGGCTTATTGGTGAAAAGTACCACAACGGTCAGTGCAAAGAGAGGAAGTCAATGGGATAGGTTCCAAATAACAGTGCAGGGAAGGGCGTGTGGGTCCATAGGAAAAAGAAAATGGATGAGTGATAGGTACCACAATGATCAAGGCGAAGAGGGGAATCCAATGAGATAGGTCCCAAATAAGGGTGTCAAGAAGGGGGTCGGGTCCACAGAAAAAAAAAAGGCTTAAAAATGATAGGTTCCACGACGATTAGGGCGAAGAGACGAATCCAATGGGATAGGTCCTAAATAAGGGTGTCGGAGGGACCACTATACTCTTTTTTTTTAGTCCTACAAAGTTATACTTCGTCCTGAAGAATAATGCAATGATAAATTGCCCAAATCATTCATAAGAAAATTTATGTAAGAATTTCGCAACAAGAATGCAGGAGGTAGGGTTGTGCGGCAATAGATCTCATCTATTCCTTTATTGTTTTGTTTCTTTCCTAAGGGTTAGGGTTTGAAGGGTTCTTACAGACATGGGTTTTCCCTATGTTATAGCTCTCTGGTATACGTGTGAGGTCGAACAGTAGTACTCAGCCTAATATCTCATGGCACCAACTAAGGAAGCTCGACTGTACCCTTAGTCATACTACCCGATTACCCAGGTATTAGAGAGCATCTTCCCGAGTGTTGTTCTTGGTGTCACTATAGCAGTCAGGGGGTCGATTGACTGATCTAGAGTTAGTTTCAAAAGATCTAGGGGACTCCTGATATACCTGACGGTACATGGGAGTGATGGATGTGTACAAATTATGTCTAATGTGGTATTAATCGAAGGGGTACCAATAGGGGTGACAGAGGTTTCTAACAACGTGAAACGTTTGTTTCGAGTAACCCTCTAAAATAGTCTATGTTTCTTGCGTGTAGTATTCCCCAGCTGCAGTTTTACCTGTTGAATGACAGATCTCTATGTTTTAAGGACATCAGTAATACACGTCTCTACCCTGGAAAAAAAATCCCACAATTTTCATAGAGGAAAGTGCTTTGATACCACTTGTTAGGTACCAGATTTATTATAATAAGCAGAAAACAGAAATTTTGCAGCAAATACCAGCAAAACAACAAAATGTAGAGAACCATAACACCAAAATGATACCTTTATTGATAGAAAGCAATGTTCGCTTGCCTCTTCGAAGGGGTAACCTCCAATAGAGAAACACTCTATTACAATAATTCCCAAGACAAGACTTTATCATGCCTCCTACTCTTATTTATACTAATTCTATCTTTTGAAGAACATTCTAGAGGAAGATCTTTCTAGAAGCCGAAGATTCTATTAAGTCTTCTTACATTAGACTTGTTCACATTATTAAATGTGCCTTATTAACTAATGTCGGCCTTTATTACATGGAAAATATATTATTTTACCTAAGTGAGGGGTTAGGGAGGTTAGGTCCCTAAGAATCAATGGTCCCCCGAGACACTGGGTAATCATTTAACGAATAGCTTTAAAAACTTAGAGGTTTATTTGTAGTTCATTTTTTATCTAAATAAGTTTATTAAAATGTCTAAGCTAGATCAAAATTTAATCAAAGAGTTCAAAAGGCACCAAAGGTAATAAATAAAAGAAATCAAACCATAAAATTCAAAAAATGTTTTTAAGGGACCCATTATCTTTATTCAACAATATTCAATAATGAGGGTTTGTTGTATCATCCACAACACTTGTAAACTAACCAATCAGACCATGATTGACAAGAGCTAAAGCTTTCTTCCTAGACGAAAAAGGAGGAAGCGAAACTTTAGGCATCTCATCCAACTTCTTAACAAAATTAGAAGGTCATGGCTTCAAATTTTTTACTAAGATGACAACCATTGCTTGAAAATCTTAAGCATCCTCCTCTAGAGGGGGTTGTCCCTCCCCCCACAACACCATCGTTCATTCCCCTCAAACCAAGACCTAGGGTTTCCAAAACTCAATGCACCAGAGCTCTTGTATTCACTGCTCCATGATTATATTAATACTAGTATTGATTCTTATTATTTCAATAAGTTATGTATCATCTCTCATGGATTTGAGACTTCAGGGATTACACCTGATGAGACGTGTCATAAACTTTACCAACTACTTTTTCATCTTTGAGGGGTGATTCTCATTTAGGATCCCCTCTAAACCATAAATCCATACAAATGATCATGGAATATGGGAAAACCTAATGATCTCTTAGGCATCATTACATGTCCACAAATGACCTTCAAGTTCCCAAGCCCCTTGGTTAGTCATTTCATCATCTTCCTCATTCAAGTGCCTTTTAAATTAAAGAAATGATATTGCTATGAAAGTGTTTAGTAGAAGAAGTGCCCTTGGGTGGATATTAGCTAGTCTAGGGAAGTTGACAATATGCACATATTTGAGAGCCTGAACAATGATCATTGAGTCCTTGATAACAATTACTTGTCCTCGATTTAGAACTTGAAGGAAATTGAGGCCTCAAAAGACTATTAAGGCTTATGTTTGGTTATTTATTGATTGACCCTCACCCCAAACAAACCTAAATTTTTTATTTCTTTTGAAAACTAGAATGATATCTCACCCCAAACAAACCTAAATTTTTTATTTCCTTTGAAGACTAGAATGATATGCCACCTCCTACCCTTATGTATACATGATATGTTACTAATATAACATTCATGAATTTTTAAGTTAAACATTGTTATTAATTTGAAATTACTTTTCAATGGTACACAACAAAATTTTAACTTGTAATTATATCTAAACCTTTTGGTTAAGGTTTTTAAATATAAGAATTAAAGTTTAAAGAGAAGCCAAATGATATCACACAAAAATTTAACTAACTTTTTGGTTTTTAAACTTAAGAATTAAAGTTTAAAGAGAAGCCAAATGATATCACGATTGACATTTGGATGAGAACGGGCTTTGAAACAATGTGTGATTAGCATGAAACCACTCAAGTTTTAATCATAAGTACTAGGAAATATATATATTTTCATAACCAATAAATAAATACTCAAGCTTATTTTGCATCTCTAAATAATGAATAAATTATGGATGTTAATCAAACATTAAGGGAACAAGTAGAATCCATGGTGAGCAAACCAAATCCATAAAAAGTGAAGAAATAATCAAATAGATAGCGTCCCCAAGAGGTGGACAAACAAACAACGATGAAAGTATAATTAATGAGATGGAATTTGGGGGGTTTAAAATGTTTTGTCTCAATTATTATATGTTAAAATGTTATGACCTAAGGCATACATATGTTTCTTAAAATCAAATCATATTATTGTATATTCTACTCATTTTCCCCTTTTATATGCTGGTGTTATCCTCATATTGTAATGTTACATATGAAACTCATATTGTAATGTTACATATGAAATGAAATGCTATCATTATGCATTACAATATGAAATGAAATGTTATCAATATTTTCTCAATATAATTCAATTTTTATTTTGATTTAATATTTAACATTTTCAATTATTTATATATATATATATAAAAGAATTAGAAAATAATAATTAATAAATTATCATTAATAGTTTTTAATAAAAAAATATTTTTTAATAATCAAATAATTTATATGAATTAAGAAATAATTACTAATAGGAGTGGGGTGGAGTTTCCATGATTCCATAGGAATTTCAATAATTTCTTATGCTTGGGGCTTCAATAATCTATCAAGCAATTTGGTAGAAGCATGCATTCTCTTATGTGGTTTATCACTAGCCAAGGAAGCAAATGATAGATCTTCCTCAACTTTTTGGGATTCGATGATCATAATCAAAACAATGATTAACAAATCCACCTGAAAAGGATACAAATTGAAAAATATTATTGCTAGAATCAAGCTAAAAGCTAGTTTTTTCACCAAAGTCTATTTCTTCCACATCAAGCAAGACTTAAATGAGGAGGAAGATTATTGGGCCAAATGAGTGACTAACCTTACCCTTGCATCTTGGTTAAAAATGGGGGTCATGACTTCATGATTATCCCCTAAATACCTTGCATTAGCGGGTTTCATTGGCATTTATTATTGGCATGAAACATCTTTACCTATGCAATGGTGAGTCCTTGGGATGGGTGTCTCAAGGATACACATCATCTTCTATAGCATTTGAAAGGATTCTTGGTTTGTAGAAATTCAATGCATTTATGCGGTGTGGTACAAGCATGGCGGGATGATGCCAGGGCCAAGGTATGAAATATGGTGTATTTCAAGCTAGTTCAATTGTACGCCTAGACATCTGGTAAGTGTTGTTGTCTGTCTTGGACGGTTTATTGGTGCTCATAATCTTTAGATTATTTTTATTCATTCAGTAGCCCTATCAAATAGCAAGGCATCGAGGTTTCTAAGTCTCCCTTACTATGCTTTCTTAGCTTTATTCTAGTTTCATATTTTCATGTTTTTCCTTTTCCTCTAGTAATCTCCCCTTAAAAGAATTTGGAGAGGTACAACTATATAATTGTTGGAATCTAAGTATTGATTTGGCTATTTGATTTGGGGAAGACTGCATGCAATCAATGGTGGAGGTGGGAGTTTGTCCTTTGGGGAAATTTAAGTTTTCCTTCAAAAGTGTTTCATTTAAAAGATAGGTCTGTCTAGATCTCGGTTCTTTGCATACTTTTTTAGAACCTAAATCTAGGTGTTTGGGAAGACATATTCATAGAGCGACAGTGGTCAAGAACTGGACTGTTAAGGGTGTAAGGGAGAATCCTTTTACTAAAACTCTGTGCTTTGAATCTATATGCAATATTGGGATTTTCTCTTTGTCCTCGACATCTTAGGAAGGGACTCTATCTTACATGCATGGTGGATGTCTCATCGATCGACATTTCAAATCCATAATTCTAGAAGCTCAACACTTTTGTTAATGTTCTCTTTGTTGATTTGAAGATAAAATTTGGTTTTCCTTTTGTTCTTCCTTTTCAGATATGTTGTGCAGGTCTGACCAATATGGACAATAGAGATGTGTAGGAGTTTCAAAGAGTCATGAGATGCCATGAAGACATCATTAAAGCAAATAGAATCACTATTATGTCAATGTCCTCAAAATTCATAGAGAATGAGCATGCATGCATCAACCAAAGTGCCAACATTATGAGCATTTTACTGCATCAAAGGCAAATAATTGATTCCCTCAAAGTAGAGTGCAACAAGCTCCACAACCTAGCACTCAATTTGCACAAGGATTCCTCATCAATGACCTTCAATAATAAGGAAATTGAGAATTCAATCTACGCCGAGTCTAAGGAGGAGGAAACGATCCATTTTCTATGAGACCCAATGGAGATAGAGGGACAAAGGTCCACCCAGTTTGACAAGGGAAAAAGAGAAGAGAGTAGTGCTCCAACTTATCATTAATTTTATGTATTTCAAAATTTTATGTCTCTTAGGTGTTTGTGTGAAGACAACCACTTGTAGACCAACCTGGAACATCTATTTTGAAATTAGCCGAAATTTTTTTATAGTAACCTCGGATAAATGTTTAATTCTATGAAGACAATAGGAACCAACATCATGTAACTCGTTGCAAGTCTCAACTCCAACCTTTTTGACTTAATACAAACTATGCTTTAGTTAAAAAAATAATAATAATAACTAATAATAATTTTTGTAATAATAAATTATTCTTTATCAATTAATAGATTAATTTAAAATGTCACTAATAATTATATACTACATAATAATAAAACTAAATAGTTTCTAATTGGTTTCATAAAAAATCACTCTACTAATGAAATGAATCTCTACTATTGTAATAGTGCATGTGTGTCATATCATATAAAGCACACATTGAGTCATCGTATGACTCGCATTGATACATCATCGTGTCATTGGCACATTATTGCTTCATAGTGTCATTAATACACTAGCACTTCACTATGTTAATAGATCTTTCGTGCTATAATGAGAAGGGGGAGCACTCATAAATTAGTATATGTTCCATTATATGGTGTGAACTCATATATGTGTTGACGATAAAAATCTCAACGAGGATTTCGCCCGCAAAGTATTTCTAAAAGCTTATTATTATAAGCTAATGATATATATAATACTAGTAGGTGGGTCCCCCTTCTAGATTGGAGGATCAGATATGGTTCTTGTTTGATGTTTATGTTGTTATTCAACATTGTGCACAGGGTTCTACATGATTGGTTTTATTTGCGACATAATAGCAAATGGATAATGTGTATTATGTGTTGGTTCTGATTACTCTAAGCTTTAAATTCCATATTGTATGAATGGCTTATATTCACTGTTATCACATTGCTATTAGCACCATGATTTGTTACATGTTGCACCTTCACAAGATACAAGTTAGTTGTAATAAGAGATAAAAACAATATGAGAAAAAAAAAATCCAAGGAAGAGGAGCTATCATATACTATACTATGCTACATTATATGCAAATGAAATTAAAATGATTATTGTTAGTCCTAGCTAACAAAGTTAGTGGCTATACGATGTATTGAGTTATATGAAGGCACATTCGATAGGCGTTGTGGTATGTTTGGAAATGGTTAATGTGATATGGGGTGGTGCACTTGGAAAGTAATGGATGTTAGTTTTGATGCATAGATTAATTGAATGGATTAATGGATGGTCGATTGGCGTGTACTAAGTAATTAAATGAGTAGAGGATTGAAGGGACGTGCATTTACTTCACGTCACTCCATACCTCTCCCACTAGCCATCACTCTAACTTGGCTATTGTTCAATTGTTGTTCTTTGTGGTTAAGCTTTGATTTTCAGGCGAGAAAATAATTGCTCGACCAAGCTCGCGTTTTTAAGGATTTTTGGTTACAAGTATGTCTTTTTCGCCATCCATGAACTCGCTCTGGTTATGAAATAGATATTGGCTCAGTGATGTATTGGTTTGTGTTTTTCTTAAGGCTGGAAACTATGTAAACTTGTGATATTTCTCTGGAATGGTTGGTTGAGTGTACTCATTGTAAATGAAAAAAATGAATAGTTGAAGTCACGATTTCATTGATGATTATGTGTACTGGAAGCCATGAAGGCTCTCTATTGTCTTATGGGTTTTGGTTGGAGGGTTTCATTCAGTCCAGACTTGCTAGTCATCTCCACGCAGTTCTTGTAAACATACCTAGTTGTCTTTGGTGTTATGGGGTTGTTGTGTTTGTTTTTAAACCACCCTAGGTCATTGCATTTCGTTTTCCACTGGGTCGTGAGCTCGTGTATGATTTTGGTTTCTGCACAGTTGGTTATGGTGGCTATTATGCCAAGAGGCTGTATTTAGGGTTGGTTTCTAGTACATGGCTCTGCATTTTCACCAGCATTATTTGGTTTTTTAGGAAAACCACCAGGGTTATACCCATGCGTGTTCTCGGGGTTATTACTAGCCAGTAAGGAGCCTCTGATCCTCTATTCATAGTCTCTCCTACCTGGTGTGAATGGTCACCCTATCATACAAGTTAATGGTTATATGGTCTATGTGTCCACCGTGTTGTTTCGAAGGGTTCTCACCTGTTGTTAATATGGTTGACTCCAGTTTCCTTGTGTTTCAATGATCGAACGAACCCTTGACTATTTTCTTATTTTCGTTGGTACCAAGCCCAATTTTGATTAACTCAATAGTCACACTATGTCGGTTATCTGGTTGACTATTATAGTTATTGGGTAGTATTGCCAATGGGTTGATTATTGGCTCATCCCTGTTGAGCGGGTTAATGACAGAGTTGATGGAATAACGTTGACAGTGGTTTTTATTATTGGTATTTAGTCATTGCATTATGTATTATAACAGTCGAATCGATAGCTCAGCATGGTTAATTGGTTGATTCAAGAAACGAAATGGGTACACATTCACTGCCTCTTTTGTTGTAACAATTGGATTGTTAACTCAGCATTGTTTTATGGTTTGATTGAGAGTATGTCTCTTGTGTTATGCGTTGGGTTGTGTGTTTCCTACAACATGGTATAAGTTGAAATGATGGTTGTTGTTGCTGTGTGTTTTAATTTCCAATTGGGATTATTGCAATTTAAAGTCGTGATAGTTGTGACATGGTTGTCTGTTGTGTATGTTTTATGGATATCATGCATCGTATCAGAGATGGGCATGGGTTTTATAGCAATATGGTTTCATTACAAGTTAATTGTTTAATTGATTAGAGGAATGGAATCGAGCACGATTTTAAAAGAACTTGTGTCTGTGTTTGATTTGAGGAGATAATTTATGGACAGTGGTTGATGGTTTGGATGTTGAACAGAGTCTATACAAATCACTGTGTGTTCATTTGGAATTTGTTTTAAATATTAAATGGGACAAATAAAAGGAAACATAATTCTTATACATATTGTTTTGGAAGGCATATTATTTTTAGTATGATGACACTATGTTAAAGATTTAAATGTGAACAGTGAGCATGTTAACACACAGTAATGGTTCAATTATAAACAGTAATTTTTTTTTCCACGGAAAAAATTTGTAATTTTATTAAAGGGTATAAAATTACATTCACAGATATATATTTGCTCCCATATACTTTCCAATTATACATAGGTACCAAAAGTATCAAGAATATTTGTCAATTATACAATTGTGTTCCTGATTAGGTTTCCCAAAAAAGTGATATCAACTGTAATTCTTTATATTTGTTCTTCCTGAAAGGTCTTGTGATAGTCAAAACTGCCTTCTCTTGTATGTTTTGTGATGTGCCAGCTTCCAAAATCTAGTTGCATGGCTTCTTTGGAAAGTCGGTCAGCCATGGTGTTCCTTTCCCTGTAAATATGAGAGAGAGAGATAGTGTCAAAAGTGGAAATGATCCTCAAAACTTCTGCCAGGTAAGGTCTGAGTCTAGTCATATGACAAATTTGCACTTGGTTCGACCAATTGATGATAATCAAGGAGTCCCCAAAGACTTGTAGAGTGGTAACACCCTTTTCTGCTGCAAATGGGAGTAGTAGTTTTAAGGCCTGGATTTCAACATAGTTGTTTGTACCGGACCCCAACCCAGCTCTGAGGTGGAAATAGTGTTGTTATATTAGATAAATGCATCCTCCCCCCTGGTAGTGTAATTGATCCCACGAGGTCGCGCCATCAAAATAGGTCCATGGCCTTCCTTTGTCGATATGTTCCTCCAGGGGAGCTCGACTCGAGCACCATATCGAACTCTCTCCTTGATTGAGATGTTTGATTATGCTTAAGGAGTTTGCGGCCACCCGCAGGGGTGACTGTGGGTCGTCCTGAAAGATTGTGTTGTTTCTGGCTATCCAGATCCCCCATGCAGCTAGGATAGGCAAGGCTTTTAAGTGTTTTGGAGTTGTCAACTTAAACAAGTTTTTTAAAGCTTCTTCGAAGGAGGCTCCTCACCAGCGGCCTATGTCAGAGTTTAAATTGGAGGCTTCCATCTAGACTAATGAAGTAAAGGGGCAACGCATAAATAGGTGATCTGTCATTTCTTCCTGCATTTTGTAGAGTGAACACTAGCTCAGCCAATTGTTTCTTTTGAAGAATATCCCAGGTGGGGATTTTGTTTTCTAGTATTGACCAAGCCAAGAGTTTTCCTTTGGCTAGACATTTCAGCTTCCATAGTTTCCTCCACCACCATTTATCATCTTGTTGTACTGGTTCAATGCTTAGTTGAACGTAACCTGCTTTTGGAGTATAAGTGCCTCCCCGATCGCCATCCCAAATGAGTTCATCCTCTTCCTCAGTCAAACAGATGTTTTCCCTCTTAAGAGCAAGGATTTAATGGTCCCAAAGAATAGATTGAGGCTCATTGAGTCCCAAGGATCTTCCCTTTTTCCAGCCTTGTTGCCACAGTGTTGTGTGGAGGGGATCGACGACTTGGGCAAGGTAGAACCCCCCCCCCGATCTAAGGTTGAGCATACATCATCTGGGAGGATGTGTTCTCTCATACAACCTACCCAAGGGTCTCGCCCAGTGAGTTGCCAGACCCTACCTGCCAGGCTAAATTGTTACCACCCACATCAAAAGGTCGTTGTACCGCCTTCCAAATTACTGAGATCCCTGATGTTCTGGTGTTAGGGCTCCTGATCCATTCTAGTAAAGAGAGTGAGGCCACATACTTTAGAAGGGTCACCTTGGTCCACAGGCTTGTTGTCGAAATTAATCGCCATACTAATTTTTCCGCCAGAGCTTTTGAAAAAAGAAAAATGTTTTTTAAGCCCCATCTGCCCAAGGTCTTTGGTTTTGTAATTTTCTCCCAGCGAACCCAGGGCATCACTCTGTTTTCTGATTTCCCCCTCCAGAGATAAGAGAAGGACATTCTTCTTGCTTTTTCAAGAATTCCTTTTGGGATCCAAGAGAGGGACATCCAGTATACGGGGATTTCTTCTAGAATCGACTTCATTAATCCTAACCTCCCTGCCCTTGATAACCATTTATTGCTCCAAACTTGCAGTCTTTTTTCTAGCTTTTCCAAAAGCCACGTCCAGTCATTCTTCCTATAATCATTTGGTTTTAAGTGGAAGCCAAGGTATTTGAGTCTGTCTTCCAAATTCTGTGTTTGGAAGGGGAGAAGGTATAAATAATGTTGTGTGACCTCATCCCCATTCCAAGAGAAAAGTATATTGGATTTTTGTCCGTTAATTCTCATACCAATTGCAATTTTGAAAAGTGTGAGGCCCTCCGATAATAAGTCAGCATCCCTCTTCGAACCATCGCAAAAGATTAGTATATCATCCACAAAGAGTAAGTGGGTAATGGCCATCCCAATTGTTATTTTAATACCAAAGAAACGCCCACCCACTTTAGCCTTTGCCAAGTAGCGACTAAGGCCTTCGGCTACAATGAGGAAGAGTAGAGGAAAAAGGGGGAAACCTTGTTGTATACCTCTTTCCGCTTGAAAAAAAACAGTGGTAGAACCATTGAGTAGAATGGAGAAGGAGACTGTGTTCAAACAAGCTATAATCCAGTTGACGAAGACCAGTCTGAAGCCCAGATGAATCAGAAGCATTCTGATGTATAACCAGTTTACCTGATCAAAGGCTTTGGATAAATCTATTTTAATCACAGTTGTTTTTAGCTTCTTTAGTTTAATGTTGTGTAGACCTTCTTGTGCAACTCTGATAGCCTCAAGAATCTGTCTGCCTTCGAGAAAGCCAAACTGTTCCCCAGAAATATGTTTTGAGAGAATTACCTTTAGCCTTCTACTGACTACCTTTGAGATAATCTTGTACAGACAATTACATAGGGAGATCGATCGGAAGTCTTCAAAGGAGGACGGATTGTCTGTCTTAGGGATCAGTGATATGAAATTAGCATTTATTGGGTTGTGTATATGACCTCTCACCCTTGATTCTTCAATCACCCTCAATAGATCAGATCCAAGAATGTCAAAGCACCCCAAATAGAATTCAATAGGCCAACCATCTGGGCCAGGACTCTTCCCTTTTTGGAAAGAATGTAAGACTTCTATCGGCTCTTTTTTAGTAATTAGGGTCATTAAGGATCCAACTTCATCCTCTTCTAAAAAACTGGGGAAGAGCTGGGCCACCTTAATAATTTCAACAATGGATGTCTCCTCTTGAGCCTTAAAAAGTGCCTTAAAATGATTGGTACCCAAATCAACTAGTTCATTGAACATTGTTACTTCCTCCCCCCTCTGATCCCTTAGGATCCAAATGGTGTTGGCCATCTTTGGACCTTTAGCAAAGGCTTGAAAGAATTTTGTCTTTTCATCTCCACAAGCTAGCCACAACGCCCGACTCTTTAACCTATATTGTTCCTCTCTTTCTTCCAGGATGACCCTGCATCTTTTTTCCAAGCCATACAGATGGTATTTTGCTTCCTGACTATAGAACCCCTGTCCTATCCCATCTTGTAGTTCTGCTAGTTCCAAGTCAATATCCCTCAGATGTTGATCATCTTTTAGTTGCTTCTCTCTAGCACAAGTTTTAGTTGCTTGTTTGAGTCTTTTGAGGTTTTCAACAAAAAGTATTATCGCTGGGGTCTGGGTTTGTTCTCGTAGTTTCACCCATAATGCCCTAACTAGATCAAGAAATGTTGGATCTGTGAGCCAACCCTCAAATAATTTGAAGGGGCTTGACACCCTACTAGATTTGGTCCTGAATTCGAACAGAATAGGAAGATGATCTGATTCTCCCCCATAAGTAACCCATTGTTGTACAAAAGCAGAAGAATCCAGAAGATCATCTGTCAGTAATAATTTGTCCAGTCGGTTGGCCATCCGATCTGACCCAACCCGTCTATTACACCAGGTGGGAGAGATTTTTTGGGGTTCCACATCCACCAACCCCTCCTGGTCCAGGAAATTTAGAAAGAAATCATATAATGGGTCCGGCGCAGCTCTAGGTCCCCAAGCCTCCGAGGAACCTAAAGAGAAATTGAGGTCTCCACCAAGTAGAAAGTCCTTATGCTTAAACCAACCGCACTCAGCTAATGAGTTCCAATAATTTGTCTATCCTGGTGAGGACCATAGATTTTTATAACAGTTAAGTTGCGACCTAGGTCTGTGGAGTAGATAGTTAGTCTGATCCCTGAGATAAAACCCCAGACAGTTTCCAGTTTGCAGTTCCTTTTCTTCCATCTAGTGGCCAAACCCCCCAATCGACCTCTAGCATCTACTGCTGTGAACATCCATCCCGGGAATAGTGTTTCCAAGGTCTTAACCACTGATATGCTATCCCCTAGAGTTTCTTGCAGAAGAATGACATATGGATTGTTCAACCAATCTTCGTAAGGACGAGTTTTTAGTGGGGTTCGCCAACCCCCAGCAATTGAAAGAGAGGAATTTCATGAGGTAACTCCTTCATGGGGAAGCTTTGCTCTAAGAGCCCATTCGATTGAGGATTATGTACTTGATGCCAGGTCAATTCTGGCCCGGTCTTGTGCCAAATATAATTGTGATTTTCGACCCCTTCCCTGAAACCACCGAGTGCAACCAGGGTAGTGGCCCCAACCCTCGGCAATCCGTCAAGAAAGAGCCACTCTCCAGGAGGTCCTCCTTGACCACCAATCTACTCCTAATATGATAACGGACTATATTTCCTTCCAAAGAGGAGTTTGTTGAGGCCGAGGGTGTGGAAAAAGTGGTAGGGAGAGTGGAAAGACGCAAATTTTCCAAGGAGGATGGAGAGGGGGTTCATGTAGTAAGGGATGGAGTGTCGCCAGCTGGAGTGGGAGGTAGTCCGATAGAGTTCAAATTCACAGTCAACATTGAAGCTCCCAGCCCCGCCGAGTTTTTGGATGGAGTGACCAACAAGGGTGCAAAAACCGACGAGGAAGAGGAGAAGGGACAGTGGAGAGAGGCCAGAATAACTGAGGAATGAGTCTTCCCTCCCAAAGTAAGTGAAGGAAACACAAAATTTACAACCGGATCAAAAGACTCCAAAGAAGAAAAAGAAGAAACTTCCAAAGTTGACTTACCCGTAAGTTCTAGATCACAACGGAGAAGGTTTTCCAAAGGAGGTGAAGAAGACGGACCAGCTATCAAAGGCACAGCTTGCCCAAATCCCTAGTTGCACCCTCTACCCAAGCCCTATCCCACCGTGCGTACATCCCCAGTAGGTTGTTGCTCCTGTCCTTTAGTTTCCCCAGCGTCCATCTGATGTTCCCATTTCTTTCTCGGAGGAGAGGACGAGGAGCTTTTTCCTTTTGCCATCCGATCTTTGCCTTTTTATGGTAGGGGGAAATTCTCCATACCATGCCCATAGATGTGGCATCTATGGCACCTAAAAGGGATTCCTTCGTAGTACAGGGTTTGTACAAAGGTCCTGACATTAGATTTGATGGTAATCTACTGATATAAACCCTTCCGCAGATTAATCTGGACCAAAATTCGAGCCACTTTCATGTAACCTATAACTTCAAAATACATATCAGCTTTGAGATATCTGCCCAAAAGGTTTCCAATTGCTGCAAATCGGTGTGTATTCCAGTATTGTATCGGAAGGCCAAGGAGCCTAACCCAAATGGGTTCATCGTTAATATGTTCTCGCTTCGCATCAAAGGTTGGCATCGAACGTTTGAGTAGTGTAGGGGTGTCTGCAAAGCTCCATACCTTCTTTAGTACCCAATCCACATCATCTAAGGAGGAGAAGACAAAGGAAAACCACCCTCTAGTAAGTATCCTGATGTGGGGAATCTTGGAGATCTCTGGTAGCCAGAAATTGGTAACCCTATTTTTGAGGAAATCCATACTCAGTTTTTTCCCCCTGACCCTTCCCACCACTACTCTTTCTGTGAAGTCCAAGACCCTATCCATGGCAATGTCCTCACCAAAGACAAGTCGCTCGGAACCAATCCTTTCCCTAGCACACCTAACAGCTTTTTATTGTCGTCCTTCCGAGTTGATCTGGGCTTTGTTTGATTTTTTCCCCTTTTGTGAATTACTGGAGGGGATGCTCTTCTTTGGTTCAATGGAAGTATCAGTAGAAAAAGAAGAGTCGACCTCGCAGCCTACGGCCCAGGGTTTCATATCCCCAACCTGCTTGGCTTCCACCAGGAAGTTTGATAGCAAAAAACCTTATGTGGCGGTGAAACCTTCTGAAACCCCGATCGGTCGCTCAATAAACTGGATCTCAAGCAGGTCCGAGAAAGGTGTGCTAT
>CBVK0102874135.1:0-10545 GCA_900067695.1 Picea abies | reverse complement strand
ATACGCATGGCATTGATGTCATTGTCTTTGAACTTCTCCATAACTGCAACGTTCTGTGGTTCATTTTCTTTTCCTTCTTCAAACTCTAGTTCCTCAATCTTTCCTTTCACGATATCCAACACTTTATTCTTGGCAAGGATGAGATCAATCCAACACTTTATTCTTGGCAAGGATGAGATCTAGCTCTCAGTACTCCATGTCTGCTACTTGTGGGCCTCGAGATACAATCTCCTTAGTTACCCCTAGTTTGGGGGTAACACATCTCATTACTACAAATTGAATAAGAAATCAAAAATGTCCTCTCATCAAAAAGAGCTTGGTTCGATATTAAAGTGAGGGTGTTTTGGGCCCCCACCAATGTTCGAACTCCCCCAAAAATACATTTTTCGCATCACGATATGTCTCTCTCATCAGACATATCATTGTACATCTTATTACTACAAACTGAGTAATATATCAAAATTGTCCTCTCATCAACGAGGGCTTGATTCGATATTAAAGTGAGGGTGTTTTGTGCCCCCTCCAATGTTCAAACACCCCCAAAAACATGTTTTTCCCATCACGGGACATCTCAATTGTGCAAGCAGGTCATCCCAAGCAATTGTGCCCAGGTGCAGGTCCTAGGGGATGATGGAAAATAAAAACACCCAACCCATGACTTCTTATTCGAAAAAATCTTTCTAGAGTGTTGTAAGGCAGTTGCATTACATTATAATATTCCCAAATTACGGAAGGGCAAGGTTACTGCACAGCAATAACAAGAAGCATCATATCAAAAAAGTTATATATCTCCTCTCCCTACAAGTATTTTTTGTGAGTATGTGCAACTTTTATTGTATCAAAGCCAAGTTACAGCATTGCCATATGCGAATCACAATGAGGAATTAATTCATCATGGGCACAATAACACAAGCATGGGCAAGAAGGGCAGGCTTACCGCACAACAATAACAAGAAGCACCATATCAAAAAAATATATATATCTCCTCTCCCAACAAGTATTTCTTGTGTGTAAGTGCAACTTTTATATTGCATCAAAGCCAAGTTACAGCACTGCCATATAGGAGTCACAATGAGGGATCAATTCATCATGTACAGAATAACACAAGCATGGGCAAGAATCGCGGCACATAGAAGACATGCAGCAAGTAGCAATTCACACACGCACCAAAGCAAAGGCACACAAGCAACGGAGGCCCTAGACAGCAAATAAATTAAAACATGGAGATAACACCACATATGTACAATTATCTAATTGAAAAGTAAAGGGGTTTAAAATACTAATTTTCCTAAAGTTTCAAGTTTCAACACTTCTGAAGAAAATAATAAAAGAAATTATTGGGAATGGGCAGGAGAACGTCAAACAAAAATACTTAACAACTCGGGTCACTTGACAGTGGTCAAAACAACTCAATACATCAAACAACCAATAAACGTGCAAGACAAGAGTTGCAGAGGCACACGTGCTAAATTACAGGAGACGTCACCCCCCCACCCCCATTTCTGGGCCAAAAATGCATTTTGAAACATCTGGAGACGTCCAATAAACATTTCAAAGCAATTCCCAGATCTGGAAATCTGCCCCAAAATGCCAGATCGAGTTTTCTAAATGTTTCATCCCAAACAGGGCACATTTCAGCCCAAATAATGTGAGTTTCGTGCTAGAAAAGCACTTCAAATGTGCATGGGACCTACAGCAAGAACACAAATGCCTAATGACAGGAAAACAATGATGAATTAGGTATAAAATTATTCTAATTTTCTTCATCATTTTATTCATTTGCAAGATAATGTGGTATATTAAAAAACAAGTTTTAGAAATATTATATTTTAGGTATTTTTTAAATACCACATTTCTGAGTCTCCAAATTTCTAGGGGGGGGTCATGTTTCCATCGCATACCCATTTTGGAAACTCGTACCTATTTCCATCTTTCGTGCAACTTAGCACATGAGCGACTCTATATGGCATGATGACAAATAAAGTGGGTGAGATTACATGCACGAAAAGAGTTGCAAAAGCACACGAGAAGTATTAGTGGTGCATGACAAGGATTTAAGTAGTCAAGAGGCAAGTGTCAAACAACAGGTGACGACTGACATTACTCACGTGCAAATTTGCAGCTCCCTCAGGCCCACGTGCACATTAGTGGCTCTCTCAACGAGAGGCTATGGAAAAAGAGTTCAAAAGTTGTTATGGTGCAGAAAGGACTAACAACCCCCTGCAGTGTAATGTTAGGACACAACAGAACACAACAATCAGACTGCACATATTTCTACAATTTTATTTAACACATTGCAATATCAACATCTACAAGATTCATCATCTACAATTTCTGCAAATATCTACACTTCCACTAATCAACCAACAATATGTTGATTTAAACTTCAACAATACTCTGCAAATCCTATTATTTAAGTTGTGGCCATAGAATTCTCAGCCTTATTACATTCCACAAAACCACTCAGATCTTTGGACTTCTACACAAACCAACACTATTACAGGAACTAAAATTCGAGAATCAAGGACCCTTATTTGTTCAGGATATACACTTTTATACATTGGGTATGAGATTCAAACAAAATTAAACTGCTTCAATTTCAGATCGAACTCAACCGTTTTACCTTCGGTTCAGATTAGTTATTAAATACAGATTTGAAATCCATGATCATTTGTTGACATGGCTAAAGGCCAAGCATCCACTCCTAACTGGTCACTGGCTTTCCAAGTTGTTCCCCAAGTGATGCCTGAGCCCATCTGCTGATGTGGACAAATGCCACATGTCATCCTTCAATTGGTCCAGCACCCTGGCATGAAATAGGGAAGTCAGGCCTTGAGTGGGATTATCCCAACAAAGAGTTGTGACAATTCCTTGGAGTCCTCAACTAGTAAGGCAAGCCTCCAGTGCCACCAAGCCTAGGCTGGGATTACCCCATCACAGAGTTGGGATAACCTCCTGGAGTCCTTAGCTACTGAGGTGAAGCCTCTAGTGCCACCAAGCTTCGGGTGGGATTACCCAAGTGGAGATGAGGCAACTCCAAAATATCCTCGAGATAAAGGATGTATGTTGTAGGAACTTCTGCAGGAAAATCCTAGTAGAATTTGGGGCAACTTAAGATATCCACAATTATTGAGGTGGGGCCTCTATTATTGCCACATCGTGGGCAAGATTAGCCCATCTGCAAACTGGGGATATCCTAACATACCCCCGATTGTTCTGGACTCCAAAAATGAGTAGGACGTCGCCACATGTCCTTGGCTGACGTCATCAATAAGATTCAGAATTCTAAAGGAACATTCCATTGATCCTGCAAATAGAAATGTGCAAACAAAATCAAAAAAAAATTTGGTTGATGCGAGATTGCTTAGAATCCAAGGATGCTCCTACATCCGACACGCCTGGTTAAAATTTGTGAGCATCCTGCTCACAGGTTTGCTGATTGATAAATCAACACCCATCAGTTGTCTGATTTTCTTCTTCTTTCTCTTCTTTCTCTTCTTTCTTCTGCTATTTTCTTCAAAGTTCATCCCACCTCTGCCACTTATCTCTTCAACCTTCTTCACCTCTAACTTCTTATTTGTGTTCACTTTGTTTTCCACTTGGATCTTTTGCTGCAGCTCAAGCCCACACTGCCCCATCTCTATGGTGCATACCACCTCCCATCCTCCCTCTACTACATTCTTTCATGTCTTCAGCCTGTTCACACGATCATCTGTGCACTAGCATCTTTACCTGTCACCACACCATCACACAGCATATTTTGGGATTCAGAAAAGTCCCAAATACACTTCTTTAAATGATTCTTCTTCTACAACCCCATCAAGCTAACTAATACTCTGCTTCAAATCAGCAAAAGCTTCACTCTTCTCTACCACACAACCCTCTACTCCTACAAACAAATCATCAAGTCAAGCACAATCTTATGGGATCCACAATCTCCAATCTTCTTCATCTTCAAAGGTTTTGTTGCCACAACTTCTTCCTTTTGCACTACATCTATTTTCAAACAAGTTAGTACAGGACTCAACATCTCTCTATTTACCTCTTCATCTTTCAATGGAAGTAGCCTATACTGTTTCCCATCCTTCTTCAACTGATAGGTATTTCTCCTTCCATCATGCATAACTCCTCTATCATATTGCCAAGGTCTACCCAACAAGATATGGCAAGCATCCGTAGGTACTACATCACAGAAAGTGTTATCACTATAACTCCAAACATTAAATTTAATCATACACTGCTCTCTTACAGTGATCCCGTGCCCCTTTCAGAACCATGACTCCATATATGCATCTGAAACGTTGACAAAATCACTAACTGGATCCATCAAGGGTTATCCAAAAATGATATTGGTTTCCAAAGCACAGCAACCCTACTTTTGACATAATCTTCGATTGAAACGAAAATTGAACAATAAGCTCATCTCCACAAAGGGTATCTAGAAATATGATCGAAGTCCAAAAATATGAACATTAAAAAAAAATCTCAAGATAAATCTTGAAATTTTGAAAATACCCTTTTGAAGCCTTCTCCTTCCCAAACATGCACCAAGAACTGCATGTCAAAAACATGCATGGGAAACCTACTAAACTCTAAAGATGTTTGAACTGAAGCACTGAATATGGCATCCCTTGGTATCACTCTAACAAACTCTCGAAAAGAAGTCACCTTAATCTCGAAAAATGGAACCAAAAAGATGTACTCACAAATGCATTGGATCTAACACTCAAACATGCATGGGAAAATTCCATGTTAACAAGAGTCAGCTCTGACAAGTCTCACAGGCAAGACATGCATTGCAAGATAAATATGGATAGTAGGAGAATTTTTAAACAATTGAGTTTAACAATGAGAAAAATTTGTACACTAGTGGTTTCTAGTGGTTCATTGGAAGTGAGGTGTGATACCTTGACGGCAATGTTTTAAAACTCGAACTTGACCTCAGAATCGGCCGAGGGTCAACTCAGTCTCAGCCATGACTCAGACCGATCTGAATTTAATGACTTAGTTTACTAAAAAATACATAAAATATTTAAATTTTAATGAACAAATATATTTTAAAGATTCCGAACCATTAGAGACAACATATGCAAACTACTGATGTATATGTAACGGTGAATATATCAAAATGGCACCAAGTGCAATACATATCAGAAACAAAATACATAATCAATGAGGCTCTAAATGATCAGAAACAAAATACATAATCAATGAGGCTCTAAATGGCCTCTAGAGTCAAAAAAACATGCTATAAGCTACTAGCCTACTACAAATCACTGATCAACATGATCAATCATCAAATTCATCATCGTTGCTAGAAATGCGATCCTCGGCGAGTCAACATGAGCTACAAAATCATCCTCTAAATCACAACTCTTCAACGCTGCTCCAAATGCTCGCAAATGCTTAATGAGAGAGGTGTGAGGCAAATAGAGGTGGGAGGGGTCTCTTTATAGTTTTTTTGTAGGGTTTAGGGTGCTAGAAATTAGGGTTTAGGTTTTTTTAATTCGATTTTTTTCTAAAAAATGCACATTGGTTGGGTCCCGGACCAACTCAACAGAGTAGGTACGGGCTCAATTGAGTTGGACTAGTTTGGTACCAAACTGATCCTTGAACCAAGCAAAAGGTCGAGTTGACTCAATTAGGGGTCAACTCGGTCAACTCAACCAAGTCTGAGTTCGAACAGGACCAGTTGAAAAACTATGCTTGAAAAAGGATGATGTTGAGATTTATTCCACTAAGAGACTGGAAGAGCCTTCTAGCTTTGAGGAGACACCTGCATAGCAAGGTGTCATGGAGATAGGTTCAAAACCTATTGTGGTTTCAATGATTGATTCCAGGTTTGTAGGTGATGAGAGCATTGTAGAGTACAAGGACTAAATTCATGGATTCTCTCAAATAGAGGGAGTTGCCCATGGACTCTCTCGAACAAAGAGTTTCCCGTGTATTCTCTCATACAAAGGGAGTTTCCCATGATGTTACAAAGGGAGTTGACCTATTTTAGGTTGATTTCATTACTCGATGAATTGAGGAGCATGAGAGGGATTCTCATGTTGGCAGGTTGTTGATGGCCTTACGTAAGTTGTTACCTATACCACGAACCTTGTATTTCAAGATCAAGGAGTTGACTTGAGCAGATTTCTATCATTGAGACTTTGATAAATGTGCTACACATGTCTTGGTCTTGTATGGAGATGTGATCTTCTCTACAGGATGTTCTAGATAGCTCAGGATGTGGCGTCCTTTGACTTTGGCCCGTTATGATGACTTGGAGAACGATAGAGTTTGGCAATCTACATTTGTTCCAGGAATATATTCCTTCATATTCACAGGTGGTCATTATTCTTTAGCTCATTATGTTGTGATAGCATGGGTGACAGTTTCCTTATAGATCATAGTGGTTGATTCCAAGACCGCAGCCAGTACAAATTTGCAAGTAGCAGGTTTGGTGGAGTTGCAAAGGGAGTCAACAAGTGTCGGTGTAAACACTTTCCTCGTAAAGAGAGAGTGTAAGCTTTTGAGGTTACTCTGGAAGTGTTTACAACTTTACACCATGTTTGTGATGCTTCATGAGCTTTGGGGTACAGGGTGTATGTTCAGCCCTTGGATGGTCCAAGATGGATTGGTACATGGGAGAAGGTTTGTGATGGATTTGCACGGTGGAGACAACTTACTCAATGATTGCTTGACCTCATTTAGATGTTGGCTTGGTACTCTTTCCTTAGGCATTGAAGTGCTCTTGATAGTTTGGTGAATGCCCTTCATTGTGGCCACATTGAGAGTTCACTTGCTTGGAGAATGCCCTCCTTGGGAGGAGGAGCATTGTGCATCCTAGAGGAGGGCATCAATCCCTAGATAGCATCGGGTTGCTTGGATTCCTCAGGAGGCTTGGAGTTGGCTCAAGGATGCCTAGGCTATAAGAGTGTTCATGCAAGGGCCAGTTGACCCAATGGAGTACATTGCTTAGGAGGATCAATGGAGTCCATGGAAGCTTGTGACAGAGGGATGTGAACTTACCTTGTGCAATTACATCATACTAGAGCCCTTATTGTGTATGACATCACCTTGGAGCATGACACATGTACTTTGGAGTGGAGCACTTTACTTGTGTTGGCCTACAAGTGCTCATTGTAGATTGTTTGCAAGGGCTTAGGCCCACATTGTATTGATGGCCTCCCTTACCTCTCATATAAATAGAGGTAGGAGAGAGTCCTCATATCATCATCGCATCACATCATTGTGTCTCTTCTCTTTGTACTTAGCTTCTTGGAGGAAGTCACTAGGGTTTCATCATGAACCCTAGGTGGAGTTATGAAGTCCAAAGAAGACGTCTTCATTTGGAGTTTGCTCTTGTGACTAAGATTTGCTCTTGTTGAGGAGACGTTGGTGATGATCACTCTTCTTTCACTCTCTTGGCTCTTCACTTTGTTGGAAATACTAAAACAACTGAGAGGGGGGTGAATCAGTTGTTTATGAGCTTAAACAATATTATACCTTTTAAATCAGAGATTCTTCTCAAACTTTCGCTCATTCGCTGCCTTCGATCATTCGTTTCGCTGCCTTTGATCATTCGCTGCTCTGAACTTATTTTTTGTTTGCCTGTCGATTACAAACTTCTTGTTCTCATGTCATCTTCACTGTTGCCATTAATGACAAGCATTCACTGTCTGACAAGCATTCGTTGTCTGTTAACTGTCTGTTAAATATTTGCCAACACACTTGTACTTGATCTCTCTCTCTTTTGGAGTTGCTAAGGTTTCTTGGTCTTCTCAGAGTATCTTGGAGCATCTTGGAAGTCTAGGGTGAGGGTTTATTCACTATAGGTTTAAGAATAGGATTTTGTGATAAAACCTTGGGCTATCTTTGTGGAGGAGAAGAAGAGAAGAGGATGTCTTGCCTTGGAGGGTGCATTGGACTGATTCTTGCATTGAGGAGCTCCTTGGTCGAGCTAGGGTTTTCATGTTTTCCCTAGCTAGGGTTTTGAAGAGCTAGTGGACTTGTACTAGCCTTGAGAAAAGGCTATGATATGTACATGTACTTCATCTTGAGCATATTAATGAAGTTTTCAGTTCTCCAAAACTCATGCATTTTCCCGATTTGAGTTTCAGCCATATATGTTCGTCATGTATTGTTATTTACAATATATGTCTTGCTGATTTGACATAAGTAAAAGGACAATTGTTAAGTGATTTGACATCATCATTGAAGAATCTAAGGGTTGTTTTGCTGCTGCTATACCTGCTATTCTACTGCTGTTATAACTGTTGTAAAAGTGAATTTTTGTATCTGGTTTATGTGGGATAAGTTGCCCTAGAGGGCTGAAAGTTATCCAAGGTGTTTGGTATCTTTTCTACTTGGATTGCCTAGAAGTTTGGGCTGTTAGAAAGTAAAATATTGAACTCTTTCCGCTGATGTTTTATACTCTATTTCTAACAGCGTAATGCTGAAAATTCACATGGTTAAGATCCGAAAAACCTCTAGTCAAAGAGGTGAAATTTTGTTTTGCATTAAAAGTCAAAGAGTGCAGAAATTTCTGCATAGAGTTGTTGGATTCTCTCAAGGAGAGGGAGTTGACCTTGATGTGACTCTTGCTCTAATTACCAGAGGATTCTCTCAGGACGAGGGAGCTGACCATGTTGAGGTTGTTGCTTCAATTGCACAAGGTTTTGAGGTGCATGGGTGAGATACCCATGACTATTGGTTGTTGACAGCCCTGCGTAGGTTGTTACTTGTACCACAAGCTTGGTATTTCAGGATGGATGAGATTTGTGCAAATGTTATCACTGTGATTTTAATAGACCTGATCCACTTGCCTTCGTCATGTATGGAGATGTGATTATCTTTGCAAGATGTTCTAGACAACTCATGATGTGGTGTTCGAAGATTTTGGTTTGATGTTGACTTGAGCAATGATAGAGTTTGGTAGGTTGTTGATGGTCCAAGGTTATGTTCCTTTAGATTCACAAATGGTCATTGTTTTTTAGGGGTTCGAGAGTATCTTGTGTCAGTCATATCGTTGCCATAGAATTAGACCTTGACATATGCTAACTGCGTTGCATTAGCTTCTTCCATTTGTGAGCCTTCCAATTGTTTTGAGGAGGTGAAGTGAAATGCCTTAATGGATGATGATGTTTGGGTTGATTCCAACACTACAACAAGTTCAAATCTATAGATGGCAGGTTTCTTGGAGTTGCAAAGGGAGCAAACTGGTGTTGGTGAAAACACTTTCCTCGTGAAGAGTGAGTGTTAGTTTTCCAGGTTACTCCAAAAGTGTTTACACCATGCTTGGAGTGCTTCATGTGATGTGGGGCACATCGTGTATGAAATTTGAATGACCCTTGGTTGTTTCATGATGGACAAACACAGTGGAATTGACTTGCTCATTGATTGCTAGACCTTGTCTGGATGTTCATATGGCATTCTCCCCAGGAGTATTGGAGAACTATGCAGCTTGGTGACTTCTTCATGTAGCTAGCACATGTGTCATGGAGTTTGGTTGTTTGCTTGGAGGATGCCTTGCTCCGGAGGAGGAGCGTTGGGCATCTTGGAGGAGGGCGTTGAGCCCTAGATGCATGAGCACATTTGGTAGCTTGCACGCACGGTTGTACTTGACTTAAGGATGCTTGGGTTGAGGGAGTGGTCATGTAGGTGTGATGGACCCAGAAGGGCACATGGCTTTGGAGGAGCATTGGAGCTTTGGAGGCTTGTGAAGGAAGAGCGTTGGACACATCTTGTGGAGTGTTCATGCCTTAGAGTCTTGCTTCTGGAGTCTGGACATCTTCGCCTTGGAGCTTGACATATGCCTTCTGGAGAGAGAGCACACCACTTGTAATCCTACTTGTGTAGAGTTAGGTTGCTTGTAGAGGTTTAGCCCCACTTTGTATTGTTGGTCTCCCTTACCTCTCTTATAAATCGAGGAAGGAAAGAGTCCTTTCATAAATTCATCATCATAATTGTACTATATTCTTTGTACTTGTCTTGTAGGGAGAAATATACTAGGGTTCATGAGGAAACCCTAGGAGAAGACATGAAGAAGAGAGAGAGACATCTTGATGATTGTTGAAGAGATTGTGCTTGTCAGAAGCTAGGGTTTGATATTGTGAAGAAGGTGATGATCACTTCTATTCATTCAATCATCATCTTGTGTCAGAGATGTGAGGAATGTAGCACACTAGCCTCTCTCTCTCTCTCTCTCTCTCTCTCTTTGTACTCTTCCTTGTAGTATCACTCTTTGTCTTGGAGCCCTAGGGTTCTTGGAGAAGTTCAAGGGTTTTTTGGGGTTAGGGTTTCACCCTAAAAGGAGACAAAGAAGCTAGGGTTTGTAATAAACCCTACAGGATAAAAATGTCAATGTTTGTAGCATCGGACAGGTACTTCCACATCAGTTCTGTGTCTAACATGTGGAAGTCGTCTTTAATGCCTCTTGGAGCTTAGGAGATTCACTTTAATAAAGTGATTATTCAAGTGAATGTACTTTAGTAATTAATGTGACTAATGTGAGTTTAATTTAATTAAATGCCTAAGTATTTGGCATTAGTGAATTAA
>CBVK0102874131.1:0-10717 GCA_900067695.1 Picea abies | reverse complement strand
CCTTAATGTGGTTCCAGTCCATGTTGACAACTGCTAGTCTTCGAGTCTCACAATCCAGAGTTGGTACTTCTTCCTATAACAAGAAAAGATGAGCCCTCAGGAAAACCTTTAGGTCAGATATTTCAATCACAAAAAGTAGATGAAATTACCAAGAACATTCAATACAAGGAACGAAAACAAGGAAAACACAGTAAAAGACATGGTAATCTAAGCTTTTATTGTAGCTAACTGTTGAATTTTGAACAATTAGATTGCAGCTCGATAAAACAATAACAAAAACGTCAGTAGCTGATACTGAATAGTTCAATGGATTTCTTGATCTTGACAAAGAAGTCTATGACAATGCTTCATAATAAAATGGATGTGCCCCTAACATTGGCCTCAATGCTAGAGAAACAGCCAATGCTATAGAAACAGGAAAGTGAAAAAGATCCACATCTAGTGAGGGGCATGAAAATCTGTCGACTAGTTGTGTAGTTACCCATGGGATACCCATGCAATGGGACAGGAACTGCCACAACTAAAATCAAGTGGAAAGCTCTAGCAAGTGTTTAAAAGAGGACTAGTTATAAGTTTATTTGGAGATTAAAAGGACTAGCTATGAGTTTCTTTGGGGATTTAGCAGACTAGCTATGAGTTTCTTTGGAGATTTAGAAGCAAGGTATTGCCCAAGATAGTTGAACGCACAGAAGACAGTTCAATGGAGAGGATGGCATAAATGATGAAGAGGCCATGAAGAAGAGATGTTCCCAAGTACACATGTAAATGCTTAAAATCAGAGTAACCTAGTACATTAGAAAATCATGTATAGGGATCCAAACCAGCAAAAACACAACAATCAAAAGAAGTATGGAATCTACAAAAAACATATGGCAGTACATAATAAGGAAAAAATGCCAAGCCCAAAATAATATCTTAAACAAATCAAGGAAAGGAAAACTGAGGCTAGGGATTAATATGACAGTTTTTTAAATTTTCAGCAAATATCTTTACTTGCAATCTTACGATAAAAATTTGAGTAAGTAGCAATACACAAAATTAATATTGATCTTAAGGAAAACACATAATAGAAATAATATTTTTCAAAATGCAAGATTCCTGTCTGCAACTATGGTTGAATTGAGTCATACATTTCTTCCACAGTTGTAGGACGGTGCTATAAGCTGCTAAGAATAGGCCTTCCTAATGATAATGTACATGTCAAACAATACAGGTAGTCTCCCAGGAATGATAGAGACAAATATGTTATTCCATATGAACTGATGAAAATGATGATAGATATTGCCTTCTTCTATGCCCGGTGTGTCTCTTCACCTCATCTCAGATGACAATTCATTTTGTAGCTAATAATGTTCTTTTACAAGAAAAATATCGCGGTGAAACCAAGGGATGCTTCCCCATATTTGTGGAAAGTTACCTAATAAACCTGTGGCATAGACTACTGGGTTTCATCCAAGGGGATTCGAACTGGACATCTACTGGCACGGAACTAACCAAATGCCCAGCAACATTGGCAACAACCAGTTGAGCTACCCCTTGGGCCTTTTTTGTAACTAATAATGCATCAATCACCTTTACTATTCACTAATTTATCTACCCAAGGTTGACAAGCATGCAAAATCTACCTTGAGATAAATTGAAATGTTTTGACAGAAACATTAATATGTTGGACATCTGTGCCCGCTGATTATTAAATGAATCGAAAAAATCCTGATGTAGTCATCCCTTTGACTATGCATGCTTTCCGTGTACCTTGCACAATCTGACATTCTTGAGAATGCAAATTGCCCAGTAATCAAATGATAATCTCTGCCAATGTAAGGGTTACACATCCCTCCAAACTGAATAATACAACTTCCATCCATCCACTTAATTAATACAAGCAAAAACACTTCATAAGCCATGAACCATGTCTTGGTTATCACAAGCTTCAGAGAGAATCCAGAAACAAAAAGACCAATGCAGCACTATCATTGAGAAAAAAACACAAGCAATGCATCAGTATTCAATCAAAACTTTCAAGGCAATGCAAGTGAAGAGATACAAGTTGCCCACAACTAATTCAATCTTATGATGCATAATAGTAGCGTTATGATTGAATTCCAAAACTGTATACGTGTATGTACTATGGATCATAACTCATCACCTTATGAATCCTCAAAAAGCCCATCTACCAACACCTCCTAACTTAAGATATATGAATGTAACTGCTTCTTTGGAAATTGAAATATCTAACTTGTTAATTATTTTATTGTACATGTCCCCCCAAGGACTAGAACATTTCCTAGCAACTAGTGTAAGACAAATAGTTGTTAGCTTTTGGGGTTACTCCAAAAGTGTTTTCACCTAGCTAGAAGAGTCTAGGTCTCCTAGTCTCTTGGTGATGCTTGATGGACATATGGATGGCTCAATTTCAATGGATGCTTGACCTTGGATAGAGTGCCAGCATAGCACAGTTTACCTAGGAGGTTGTTATCCTATGTGCATGATGACTAACCCATTGGGTGCACACAATGGGGGAGTCGGTTGCATGGTTATGAGAGGTACCCACCTAGGATGATGAGCACTAGGCACTTGGAGGAGGGCACTTAGCCCTAAGAGCATGGGACCGTGTCACTACACCTTGGACATTGCATACTTGACTTGAGGACACTTGGGTTGAGGAGCATACTTCATGGAGGTTGGTCTTGACTTGAGGACACTTGGGTTGAGGAGCATACTTCATGGAGGTTGGTTGTGGACCCAGACACATATGTTGAGGAAAACATTGGAGCAACTACATTAGCACACATGTTGAGGAGCACTAGGCACAAGAGGACATGTGGCACACAACAAGAGGAAGAGCACCTTGCATGAGGACACTTGGAGAACGAACCATAATGTAAGAGAGAGCGTTGGGCTAACATCTCATTGGATAGTGCACCATCTTGGAGGAGGGGCATTGGGCCCAAGGGCCATCACGCTTAGAGGGCACACCACCTTGGGATTGGGTAAAACCCTAGTGTGACACTTGTCATTCTTGTATTTTAGAGAGATCCATGCGGGGTTGCCTTGTTGACTTAGATCTAAGGTTGCTTGTGGATCTAGTCCATGTTTTTTGTTGGCCTCCCTCACCTATTCTATATAAAGGGAGAGATCCTTTGTCATTACTCGTTATTTTATCTTTGTAATTGTCTTGCGGAAGTCTTGTAGGGAGCAAGACCTAAGGATTGTGATGTACTCGAGAGGAGACATGAAGATGAATGGTAGAGCTATGGATGAGCTTCGGTCTTAGCACTTGGATGATGCAAGGGAAGAAGAACTAAGGTTTGTGTGATGTAAACCCTAGAACAGGAACAAGGAGAGATAGAGGAGTAGAGGAGTATTGGAGCTTGGTGCAATGCTTAGTTTGAAGAAGAATTGGAGCTTATGTTGATATATTCTTGATATTCTATTGTAACATTATTTAGTGGTCTTGGTGCTTGTATGATGCAAGAGAAGAAGACCTAGGATTTGTTGGATGCAAACCCTGGAATGGACAAGAAACTTGGACGGCTAGCCCTAGGGTTTGTCTTGGAGCCTTTGTACTTGTGTGATGCAAGAAGGCCTAGGGTTTGAGTAATGTAAACCTTAGAGTAAGACATGAGCACTAGAAGAGTGAAGAACATTGATAGTGTGTCTATTGCAAGCTTAGAGAATCTCCTAGAAGAATTGTGATACAAGTGAGAGATTATGGATCGACTAGTTAGAGTTGATGCTAGCTTGATATTGAACCTTTGGAAAGGCTAGAAGTAGCTTGGTGTGATGCCTTGCTACGGCCATGATTGTTGGTTAAGATTTGTTGTCGATGGTGGATGCCTAGCTAGGGTTTTGATGCAACTGAAGTGTCCTAGCCAAAGTCACCGTGTTCGGCAAACTTGAAGGTTCAGATTCAAAATTCACCAAACTTTAAGCAACTCTGAACAAATTCATTAAAGTTCGCCAAACTTCAAGCCAAATTTTAATTCAAATGTTAAATCGAATATATTTCCCTACAAATCCAATTAGGTTAGTTGAGGTTCAAAAATTTTTTAAGGTTGAGATATTAAAAAAATACTAAATGTAAACCAAGGCTCATTCCTTGCTCAATTCATTCATTTGTTCATTCATCCGGCTCCCGAGTACCCTCTTGAGTCTTGTCATCTCTCACAATCACAGATCCAAATGCTTCCCAAGTCCTGCCCTCTCTTACAAGTCACAATGATAGGTCCTAACCCCTCCTGAGTCCCACCTTTTCTCACAAACCCTAACTAGCAACGATGACCCCTCCTAAGTTATGACTCACAAACTCCAAATTACAATCACAATCAGGCAGCTCCAACGGCTATAGCAAACTTCAACGCTGACATCTACAGTGATAGCCTCAGCCCTCAACTTTATTACATATATTTTTTATTATATTGAATTTATTATATATCTATTATATTTTTTATGACATTGAATTTATTACATTTCTATTAGATTGTTTACATCGAATTTATTATATTTCTATTATAATTGTTTTACATTGAATTTATTATATTTCTATTATATTTGTGTTAAATTGAATTTAATATATTTCTATTATATTTTTTTTACATTGAATTTATTGTATTTCTATTATATTTTTTATTACATTGAATTTCTATTGTAAATTATTATATTTCTATTTACTGAATCTTTTATATTTTTTATATTTTATATTACTTTGACTATATGATATTTTATTATATTTTTTATTACATCAAATAGAGTTTATTACAGCGACAAACTCGGCGGCATTGAATTTTATTACATATAACTTTTTAGTTTTGAAATTTTTGAATTTTATAGTTTCTCGAACTTAATGCCTACTTTTATTACCGAATCTTTCACTATCGACTTTTTTTTCAAATTTCAAGGTTGTCGAACTCAAACCAAGTAACTTAGGTCCTAGCTTGTGATAAGCATATAGGACATGTTGTACCAGCTTGCGATGAGCTGATGGTATGTACTTGTATCTTCATTATGTTGTAATCAATGTTTTAAAACTTGGATTTGGCCTCAAAATCGACCAAGGGTCAATTCAGACTCGGCCATGACTAGGACCGGTTTGGATTTTATGACTCAGTTTACTAAAAATACATAAAATATTTAAATTTTAATGAAAAAACTCTTCAAAGCTACTCCAAAACTCCAAATGCCCGATGAGAGGTGTGAGGCACATAGAGATGGGGGGGGGTCTTTATATAGTTTATTTTTAGGGTTTAGGGTGTTTGGATTTAGGGTTTAGGTAGAATTTTTTTTAAATTAACTTTTCCTTCAAATCTGTACCTCGGTGAGGTTGAGGACCAACTCAGCCGAGTAGGTACAGACTCAGCCGAGTTGGACCTGTTCGGTACCAAACCAGTCCCCGAACTGAGCAGAGGGGCAAGTTGACTCGGTTTGTGGTCAACTCAGTCAACACTGGTTGTAATATGAAGTGTACCTTTGCTGTCCAAATATTGTGCATTGCAGATCTGAAAATCAGACCTACATTTATCATGTTAATAAGCAGTTTCTAGGGTTGTTTGATATGTTGATTTATCATGAACAGTGAGTAGATTAGTTAGATGATTTAACAAGCTAAGAAAAAATTGAACGAGCAGATTTAGGGCTGTAATAAACCCACTGCTATAAAGTATTTTCCAGATCTGATTTGTGAAGGGGATTGAGCCCTTCAAGCTCTGAATCTTCTCCCCTTGAAGTGCATTGTTTCAGTGCTTGCTTTCTTGGCCTGCCTAGTGATTTTGGTTGGACAGAAGTGAAATATATGCTGCTGTAATTAATATTTCAGATTCAGCCATAAGGCTGAAAGTTCACAAGAAACAAATCCGGGGAACCTCAAGTATTGAGGTGGAAGTTCTGAATTTGTTATAGGAACAGATTTTTGAAATTTCCACGATAGTTTCAACTTTCAATGGAACTATAACCCCCTGGAGTACAACACCTGAAAGTGCTAGCTAAAATTACAGTTACCTTATTTAAAGTGCCATGAAAAAATTACACCTTGTTGAGGTCTACCACATATGACAAGGGCCATTATCATTTACCTGTTTAAAAAGCAGTAAACAATGTGACCATTATCATAAACCTTGTTCATTGGGAGTAAAACCAAATGCATTGAAGATTTTTACAGCGTTGCTCTTTTCTCAGAGCAGTTAATGCCTATGAATGGATGTCCACTGCTCCGTACACTTGGGCATTGTTTGGCTATTGCCATTCATGGATGGCAAGACTAGACAAATTCAGACATGGAGGGCCTAAACTAATATCACTTTTCCAATATAATAAAATCCCTAAGATAGAATATAATGAGAATTGCAAATCATATAAACTTGAGACAAGTATAATGATAAACAGTATATCTATATATTAAATGTCTGCCGAACGAGAAAAATGTTCGCTATACCTGCTTTGCAAATTCAAGCTCTATCTGATCATCATAGTCGTCATCGTTATCAGAGGATGAAGATGTTTCATCTTCTTCACTCTCTAAAACGTCAAAATAATCATCTGAAAAAGACTCAGATTCACTTGTCTCTTGATCCTCCTCATTCCCATGATCCTTTTTTTCGAACTCTTCCACTGCAGTGCTTCGCTTCCTTCCTGCTCCAAAAATGGAATCTTGATTTGATTTCCATTTCTTTCGATCATCACTATCCTCTTTTCTTCGTGGTGGCTCAATAACATCCAGCTCTTCTTGGACACTAGAATTCTCTCCACCGCGCTTGGGCTTGCTTCCATCTCTCTTTTTCTTTGAAGTGCTCCCCACATTAATATTAGATTTGCATCTACCTGAAGCCATGCGAGTCTCTACCTCCAAGTGTGCTCTCACTTGCTCTTTCTTTTCTTTTACATGTTCTACCCCCTGGGTAGCTGCATCGCCCTGGCCCATGTACATATTTTCTTCCGAAGTAGCTAGGCTATTGCTATTCTTGCCATCCCTTTTCTTCTTCTTTTTCAGCTTTACTGCCTGGTTATTCTCATGAGCATCATATGTGCACGTGTCTCCGTCTAACTTAAACTTATTTTTCTTCTTTATAATCTCCTTCAACTCACCCCCCATGTTATCCTCATGCCCCACTTTTTCATATAATGTTTCATCCAAATCAACAAACCTGTCATCCACTTCCTGTTCTTTCTTCTTCTTTTTCTTCTTCTTCTTCTTCTGGGGATCATCGAGACCAGTTTTTGTTACAATGTCCAAAGCCTCCAACCCATGAGTATTCTCGTGGCCACGTTCATCCGTACTCACATTATCAGAAAACCCAATGGCCATTTCTCCCTGTTTTGCTATATCCTTGTTTTTATTTTTTCTTCCCTTTGTTGATTTCTGGGTTGAATTGGCATTTGACAAAAGGCCGACAGTATCAGTTTCTTCCTTCTGTCTGTTTGTGTTACCTTCGTTATTCTTCTTCTGTTTTTTTTCCGTGTTGGGATCATCATTCTTCTTGGCCTGTTCATCTGTACCGTCTTCTTCTTCCTCTTCCCCTTCATCTTGATTGAGATGATAGTAAAACTGGTGCAATTTGTTTGTTTCACTCTTTTTTTTGGGTCTGCCTCTCTTATCGAAAGCTAAAGAAGAAGATTCAGAGAAATTCTTATCAGAGAACATACGGTGGAACCTAGAGTCAATAGATACCTTGGAATTGTTTCTGGGCAGCCGCATAAATCGAGGGTCTGAATGCAGGTGGACGAAGCGCTTATCTGTGATGATCCCATCCAATTCCAACCCGTGTTCTTCTTGGTCTTGGTTCCCCCCCTTGCCATTCCCTTTCCCCTTCCCCTTTCCCTTCATTTTGGCTGGTGTTACTCAGTCAGTCGACTCAGTCCTCAGCTTCTACCTCTGTACTTGCAGTCAATCAACTGTTCAAGCTTCTATCACAATATTGAACTTCCGCAAAAAAATATTCCCTCTTTCGTTTTCACCTGGTATTCATCGATTCTCTTACAAAGTGGAATGAGGCGACCTCCTTCTGCTTCCTATTGGATTGGTCTGCTCTGCTACAAAACGGAACGGATCGAATTTCTCAAAAATCCTGACCTCATTTCCCTTATGATACCAAAATCCCGACCAGAACAGGTAAACTCCTTCCCGAAAATCCTCGGCCTTTAACTAGGTAAATGGTTGTCCCTATTGCGCATTCCTCCTCTTTCACTGAGGTTTGAGGTTTTTGGTCTAGTTATTATTCTTATCATAAGGTTACTATTATAAATTCCACTTTGGGTGTAGTTACATTTTTAAATTTTGAAGGAGGCGAGTCCTACATTCTCGGTAGTGACCTATTAGGGTTGTGAAGTTTGACCACGATGGAAGAGCTCTTATCTCTTTTGGGGAGGTGGGGAGGTACATGAAGGGACAAAATAAGTTGTTAAATTTGTAATGAGGTGTTAGGAGGAAATGGGGTGGGTTATTTTTTAATCAATGGATGAATATATATTGAGGATGAATATATATATGAGTTTACAAAATTGGATGGAATATTTTATAAATAGTCAAAACTTATAGCTTGGTGGGTTAGTTGAAGTGAATGAGTGTCGTTGTTTTCTTGCACGAGGTTTTGGGGTTGAATCCTTGGTCAAGAGCTCGTTTAGAGTCTCACTTGATGTCTCCACCGGGTTAGGCCTGTAATCAATCGAGGGTTTTCCGTGCTATATTCCCAGGAAAAAAAAATGGTCAAAACTTACAATTTAGAATTTCAAATAGAAGCATTCAAAGTTTGTTTGTTAAGTAACGTTGTGAATAGAAGTTGATTCAAAGTTTATTTACAAAGTAATGTTGTTATGGGAGATTTCTCTAAGAGCATTTGATATGTGATTGTCTAGTCTTGAGGTTTTAAAATTTAGCATATTACCAATTATCCATGTGATCATCACAATGGAGTGTAATGTTATTCCACTGATAACATAGACTACAAGGTTTTAAGTGCATTGAATGCCATGGAAGCATGTCTTTCCACGAAGAGTGTGAGGTTTTTGGTGATCACTTCCTCTATGCTGACTATTGTTAGTAGGAGGAGGAAATGGCAAGCTTAGCTACGACAACATTTTGAATAAGAAGTGTTGGATGAACCTTGAATTTTGTCATGAAATAAAGGCATATGGAGTTGATAAGACTCAAGATTTTCCCATCTTATTCTTACAAGTGATGACATGCAAAAGCATGGAGACTACATGGAAGTGTTTGACAAAATGTCTCTAGTACTTTATTCACAATTGCAATAATGCAGCATGATGTTGAGCTACTTCGCATTCACTACCATTCTTGATTTAGGTTTTGGTATAGCAATGCTAGAACAGGGCACGTTGGCACATGCCCACATGGTTAAATGTTGTGTGTGTGAAGAGGATATGATTTTAAGCAACAACCTTATTGGTGTGTATAGGAAATGTGAGAGCATAAAGGACGCATAACAACTGTATGATGAAATCCCTACATGAAATGTTGCCTCATGTATTATAGTGATCAATGGATTTGACAACCATGAGCAAGTGAAGGAAGTTGTCTAACTTTTTTAATGAATGGAATGGGCCTTCTTCAAACCCCTCACTAGGGAAACTATCACATCAGAGAAGAAGAGTTGGGATGACATTGACACCATGAAGCCTAAAATCCAAGAAAAGGAGGGGATCCCTTTCAAGTAATAAAGGTGATAAGTATCTAGAAGATAGTTGCACTTCAACCAATTATAACATTTGAAAGGGGTCTACCTCACACTTGGTGCTTTGTCTCTATGGAACATCATCGTTTGTTACAAAGAACATCACTGTTTGCACCATCGAGATGGTGAGGATGCAATGCTCATAACAAATGTTGATTCCACCTCCTTCCTCCTCACACATTAGTTTATCTAGATCTAAAAGGAAGCCAGTGTCCATGATAAGCATCTTATGTCTTAAGAGTTAAGAGTCTAGCTCTCAAGAGAAGATCTACCTGTATATAAGGAGATTTTCCTTCAACAGCAGTAGCCGATCTCACCATTGTAAGTGACTTTTGTGAGGTTAATAGAAAGAATTACTTTTTCCGTCCCGCCATATGAGGTGTTCAATATTCAGTTTTGATTGATATTTTATTAGAACATATAACCCACTAATTCATATATAAGATGCATGTTCATAGTTCTTTGTTTGTCTATTTGTGAATGCAGGTTGGCTTTGAGAGGAGACTTGCAGTGGAGGAGCAACCGAATGCAAAAGGATCGACACCAAATGCGGAGTTCAAGGTAGAGTTACCGGATCCTTTTATCCTTGTGTTTTATGCATGAATGTGGGGTTTATGTCGGGATAATAGTAAAAAGTAGGAGACTTTAGACAATTATTTCTGCATGCATTATAGACTCCTTAGTGCTAGTCCATAGGGGGTTTTCCTACCCACATCAACCATGCAATGCTAACAATGAAAACCAACAAACACTTTCTATGCATGCTTGTCTAGGGAAGAAAGATGCAAAACAAATCTATATGAAACAAATTAAAGACACTCCTTCCATTGCATGTGCGATTTGCGATCAATTGAATTTTGCAAAAAACAGTAAGTCTTTCACCCCTGACTTGCAAACATAATATCTCGGCTTGACACTAAATGATAGAACATTTTCCAATGGCAATATTTGTCTTCCATGCAAACGATCACTTGAAAATGGAAAACTACCACACTTTGCAACGCCTGACCAAATAAGATGTAATACACCACTACCAG